>DWLS01003436.1:0-15725 GCA_018246255.1 Pachliopta kotzebuea | reverse complement strand
AATTCCGTATGTAATTATAGATTCTGCAAGAGCCTTGTACATATTTATTAGAGTTCTGAATGGAATTTTATTTTTTAAAAGCGAAAATTTTGAAAGAATAATTCGAAGTTTGTCACATACTTTTTCTATATGATTTTTCCAAGAAAATCGGTGGTCAATGACCATTAAATGCAATATTCAATGCAGTGATCACCTTCTGAGCTGAGAAGATGTCAAGCGGCAGGTCGCATCGCGCGGTGCTGTTGGTGCAGGCTCGCAGGGCGCTCCGCGCGACGTCGTACCGAGTCTTCTGCAGGTCGAAGCGAGCGCGGATGAAGTTCCTCTGCACTTCATTCTCAGAGTTGAACACGAAGAAGTAGTAACCGTTCGCCGGAACCCTGCATCGTTAAGTTATCATAGTTATATTAATTATTCAGTCCCTCCTTGGAAGACAAGACTGCCACAGTCTCCACTGCCGGAGACCTTCTATGTAAGTACCACCGCAGTTTCTATTTTCACTGCCAAACAGGACTATGCAAACATTACTATATTCTAGTATGAAGAATGGTGTAGCTAGTGAAATTACTAGAATAACGAGACTTTTTTTTTACTTTCTATTTGTCACATTTTTTCCTTTCCCTAAGTTTCTCTCCTTTCATGCTGCATATTTCCTATCTTCCATTCCATTTTTTCCACTATATATTGCTTTCCTCTTTCACGCATCGCCTCTTAGACTAAAAGTACGCCGTTTTCATTTTTTGTTTACCTATTTTACAGTTAATTCATTAATTTCTTTCATTCTATTTTTCTATATATGTTACTTAACTCATCTGTATTTACATTTCTATTAAGTTTTCATTCACAGCATTCTTTATTTTATTTGTTTGCAATTTTACATTACTTAAGAACTTATTTAGTTTGTTTTAATTACTTTACTTAATACTTCTTTGCTGAACTTTAAGAATATACGGCGACTGTCGTCGTCACTCATCAGAGAGGCGATACTGCCAACGGGTAACGAGACTTGACACCTTACTTCACAAGGCCTCGCTCTGTGGAGCTGTGAATATTTCGTTAGCTGCACCATGTTGTTACGGGCAAGCGTATTACTTACCATCAGGTGAATGCTATGCTCGTGTCATCGTCTCATAGTATAAGAAGAAACCTCGAGTCTCAATAGTGGGACCGTAAAGAAACTGGAACTGTTGTAAAGGTGACTAGTATTAGTCGTTGTTTACGATATGAGGTCTAAGCATTAGGGTCTGCAAACTCTCGATGTATTGGTCTTGTGCACGAGAAGTCATGTAATTACGTAGCTCATAAGTTTTTATTTGAAATACTTAGATTCTTCAACATGTTATCAGTAGTCTTGTCAATCTTTATCTGGTCTCATAACCTCGTGTTTCTCACCTGTAAGTGAGTGCGTTTGCTCGCGCGGCCTCCGGGTGGTCGCTGCTCTTGGTGCACTGCGCGTGCGGAGTCAGCGGCAGATTAAGAAGCAGGCCCTCACATTCCAGGAGCGCCTCTTCGCTGCTGGAGAACGACGACCAAAACTCAGAGTTTGACATGTCGAAGGCCGTCGTCTCGTTCACTTGGCTGTGGTGTTCCGCGTACCCGTCTGGAGTTAAACCCTAGAAAAAAAGTGTGTATTATGTTTAATCACCTACCTAGGAAGAGCCGTTACCATCCCCAGAACCCACAGTCTGCTAAAATTAACTACGAGACTATTTCGTACTTGTCGAACATCCCGGGATCACTCAATGGGCAGTAAGAACCTCCACCTTCAAAGCCCACGAACCTGACAACCTTTTCAATCATCTTCTACTACAAGCAGGGCTTACCCTAGTCTTATTCTTTGTAGCCTGAGACTACAGGGCTACACTAACTAAACCTACAATTTTTAGCTATAATTTAAGAACCCTATCCATTAAGGCCATGGAACCATTATATAGCTAACTAACTTCACCTTCCTCTCCAATCTTTTTTTTAACGAATATTATATCATGACCGCGGGTTTTTTTTGGTTCAAAATATATAGTTCAAAGATGGTATTTCTAATTTTAGGTGCTAAGAATATATAAGAGTTGGATGTGAGTAGTTTAAATACATGGGCAGACTAATTCCTAGGCAACCTGGGCATGTGTCTATGGCCCGTAATTTTTGAGTCATAATGTTCCCTAGGGTACGTCTAAGGCTTAGTTAACGCGTACCTTAATAAATATTTGGTAATGTAGCTTAATGATGATGATGATTTTAACAGCTATTACGACATAAAGCCGTTATGTAATTTACCTCTTCAACGGCTGTGTTTCTCGCCTCATCGTCTTCGTTGAGTTCCTTCTTCAATTCGATTTGGCCGAGCATTAGTTCCCTTTTCCTTCTCGCGTCCTCTCTTGCGTCACGGCGTCTCTCTAAAGTTGTGCGAACAGACAATCGATGAATCTTTAATATTTTTATTTAAAAAAAAATCGGAATACCTAAAACGGAGGTAAGTAAAGGCGACTTAATGGGTCTTTCCCAGATCAACTAGGACGTAGAGAGAATATGTATAATTTTTTGCCCTTAAAGTTACTATTTCTTTGTTTGAAATGTTTATTTAATGGATTTGGATGGATTAGTTTGTCTTATCTGTTTTACTAATTTACTTTGATATTAGTAGTATATATATATATAGACCTCCTTTTGTATTTATTTTCTCTAAAATTGTATTTATATGTATAAGTATATGTATGTATCAAATAATGACAGTATTATTATTCTGGTAAATATATCTTTCAGACTTCACCTACCAAAGCATCTCTCACCTCCTAGGTCGTCAGGCAAAGAATGCCTGAAGGCATTAAGTCCGCCTATTGTAACCTATTTTAGGGTGTTACAATAAAGTTTTTAAAAATTAATAAAAAATTTAGATTTTTTATTCATCATTCATCTGAAAACCATGCTTCAAAATATACTGTACCATTTACAACCTTTGTCTTTTTATGCCCCTTAGATTTGTAGATATATCTTTTAATACACAAAAATGTATTAAAAGATATATCTACAAATCTAAGGGTATCAAACCAGTGACTAAAGACTAACCTTTGTCACACCTTCCATATGTTTAAAAAGTGGATAGATCAATTAATAAAAATCCTTACGCTGTCTTTGCGGTCTGTTCTTCTCCTCGTCAATTGCTTCCACCAGCACCCTCCGTAGCCTGTCCAGCTCCTCATCGCTTCCGGTCACCTTTGACAGTAAGTTGTTTGAACCCTGAAAATGATACAATTTTTTGTGAAAGGTTTGTAACAACAAATCAATTGAACAGTATATGTTATAAAACTATATCAAGAAGAACTCACCTGTTCCTCATTGTCGACTCCCATGGTCTCGTGCAGACGGTACAAGACCCTCTTGCCCCTCTCCCCTAAAGCTTGCAACTGTTTCAGTACATCCTCAAATACTTCTTTTGAGTTTAACTCTGGGGTAGGCTGTGAAAAAAATTATATATTTTTTATTGATAATGTTATATAGTAAATCGCCTTGTTAATATTCCCACAACTTCTAGTAATCTCTCCTAAGCTTATGTATTAAATAAGTTTTTATCAATGGTTTGTTAAAATAGTTTAAGAGGAAAATTTTTACTTTTGCAAATAGAAACAAAAACATTATCTTTTTATATAGGACAAATATTCAGTCATTACAATAAAACTTTATCATATTAATTTTATCTCTCGAATATCATTTTCTTAATATACATTCAAATATTTAACTGTTACTAAGTACATATAATTTAAATTTATCATTGACGGCATAACTTGTTTGTTGATAACAAATATTTTTATAACCGCTGAAAAGTGAAAAATTTTTGGTTTCTGTTTATATACGATATAAATTTTTTGTGTTGGGTTTTGTTAAGGAATTTTGTTTACATGCTTTTATAGTGTTTGGTAACAAAATAACGTAATAATAGCATTTAAGAAAACATAGTATAAGCATAAGATACTTTGTGGTTAAATTCTTCAACCTGCTAATTTCCTTAAACAATTTTACAGATAGTACGAACGAAGAACTAGAGATTTTCATGATATAAGGCAAGTATCTAGCCACGGCGGCATTAGATATATTATATATGTAACACTTTCCGAACATCCTTGAAGCAATCACAAAATATGGTTTATTGCCCAACTATCATTATTATATACGATAAGAACATATGTGAGATAACGATCCATCACGCACTTTTATGGCGTTGTGTAAAAGTAAAAGGATGTGGATAAGACAGGATACATCGTCGAGGAGACCTTTTTATGATGCTTATGTTTATCAGTAGACGTCTATCGGCTGATGATGATAATTTTATTTTTGGACTTTTTATAATAAAATAGTTTTAAAATTGAATCTATTGCTGGATCTAGTTAAAATAATTAATGTAAGCTTCTACTTACTTCTACTTCCGGATCTTTCGAGTTTACATTTATTTTTAAAGTAGTAGGCGTTTCATATTTCTCCGTCACAATCACCATATTATCCAGATCATTTACAACGACTGGTTCTGTAGTCTTTTTAATACTGATTAGTCCGTCTTTAACTTGATCAGATACATCTGTTACATTAGAAGTGGTTACAGGTTTATCTACATCTAGATGTTTGCTCTCATTTTTACTGTTTAACCTTGCAACTTCTTGATCACTGCTATTCCCATCGATATCTGAAATTTTAATTGTTAAGTGATATAAATTTGATAAATATTTCAGCTGGTTCTATATTGATTATTAAGTGGTTTAGATGGCTTAGGTTATCTGGCAACTATATAAGCACAATGACTAGTATTTTTTCAATAGCAACTAGCGATTACCGTAGCGATGCATATCACATATTATCTGGTGAGAGTCTTCCTTACAAATTTATTCGTGGAATAAAACAAGAGTATATCAATGCATTTTATAGTTACTAATCAAATTTTATGATTTCTCAAAAGAATTTTTTAAATCCATCTCTTAGTGGCTATACAGTATTGGTTATATATAAAATTTATTACTGACATTTTAATATACAATACACAATTATGCTACTTTAAAAGAAATGGCACAGGGTCGACAGTTTCCTCAAACCGACTGCCTAACTTTGTATTGAAGATCAATCATGATGATTATACAATACTTACTAGGTTTAGCAAAATCATAATATTTGATACGTTTAAATTTATATTACATGAATCAATCCAAACAATCCTATACATTGTCGTCAATCGAGGCGAAGTTATCGAACTATACTATTATTACAGTTTATCGAAATGGAGTAGGCTGACAAATAAAATATTTGCTAAGCTCTCAAACGTTGTACCGCAATTGATATTACCTAGTATTTATTAGAAACACTCAAACACTGATGACCTACCAAACCGTTTACTGGTTGGTAAATAGCCTTGATTCTCTCCTCGTGAAATGGCCAATGGTAATGAATATTTTAAGTAATCTTTAAGTTAATATTTACCATGATCCAAACGAAAGCTTCTAGAAATGCACATGATTTAGAAATTTAGAAAATGCATTAGCATTAGTAATTTAATTTAGTTTTAGTTAGCCATAAGCAAAGGTATTTTGGGATAGGGTACAAAGAGTTTGATAAATGCTTATGCTATGCTTGCTATCGAGTAAAAATAACTTAATTCTATAGGTACCTTTAAAAGAAAGCCATCTCCTCTCATCTCTATCTACGTTAGCGTCCCTGTGCCGATGGAGCGCCGGCAAGGACATGAGATGTGAAGGTGGACGGTAGTACTTCAGTTGCTCGTCCTTAGCCGCTTGTCTGATTGCGTGGAGGCGTTCCAGGATCTCCTTCAACTCCTGAAGAATTTCATACAGATGATAAACTTCATATACATTTGGATGTTGTCTTTTTTATAAGAAACTGTTAATTTTTCTTTTAAGGACTATTTTAACCAGACTTCCATTAGTTGTGGATTTTTTTTTTATACTACTGAGGTGGCAAAAGCTGAAGTAAAAGCCTAGAGATTTTAACGCCGGCTCTCCACTTCCATGGTACCAGGTTCGAATCGGGTAGGACCGATAAATTTTTTCAATTTAATTTCAGTTAGTATAACACCAACTAATATTACGTGCTCTGACGGAGAAGGAGAATATCGTGAGGAAACCTATATATCTATGTGATGACAATCTGCGGTCGGACTAGTATGTGAAATGGAGAAGTCAATGGCAACACAACACCATTATCAGTCGTGTGGTTCACTATACGTGATGACCACGACCCTCAGTCATGAGGAAATACGATTTAGAATGAATAAAGGTGGTAAACAAGGCTTCGGCCAGCCTGAAGCTATGCCTGAAACGAGACGAACAAAGCGTTCACCTGATGGTAAATGATACGTTTGTTCATAACAACGTGGTGCTGGTTAAGATGGTATAATCACTACATTGCGCCCGTCGCCCGTTACCGCAGTAATTTTACTAGCATATACCGAAAGTATCTATTCATTTTAATGGAAGATATTTGAGACAAATTAATGTTGGTAGCATCGCCTCTTTGATGAATAACGACAAGAGTCTCCGCAAATTTATAGAATTTTGTAGAAAAGTAATAGATAAGATATTAAATTTAAATAAATAAAGATAGTCTCAAATATATGTTGAGTTACAGTTTTGGAAAACAATGTAAATTCGACGGTTACAAATACAGACGAAATGATAATAAGAAAAGTGTAAAAAGAGAAACAAAAATGTAACATGCGGCAAACTTAAGTCTGGGAGGCGATGGGTTAAAGAAGAGAAGGAATATAGAACAGTAAATAGAATAAAGGATAGATAAATGCAAAGTGAAAGGAGACAGGAAGCGAAAGAGAACTAAGATTGAAAGAGAAAACAAAAATAAAGCATATAAAGACCCTTACACCAACCACAAAGGCGGGAACGCAAAAGAGTAAAAAAAAAGGTATTTCAGACATCTAGGTTTCAATTGAATAATGTATTAGTATAATTAAATATATACAACTTATGATGGTTACCTTAGGGTCATGGTCTGTGACGTCGACGCTGGGTACTGTCTCCGACGACGTCATATTCCCCTTCTGTGTTGGATCGTGGAAACTGACACCTGCTTTGTGACGTTTCATAGCTCCTGCAGACAATAGACAATATATATAGGAAATCATCATCAGACGATAGGCGTCCACCGTTGGATATAGGCCTCTCCCAAATAATAGAGGTATTTGGGCTATCTCCGACCACGTTGGCCCAATGTGGGTTGGTTGACAGCCAGAGCCTCGTTTGTTGATTAGCAGGTTGCACCATTAGCAGGTGGAGTTAGCTTAAATCCCGTGGGTTGTATTGTGAGAACCCTTACACTTAAATTTCCGTCTGGGGAGTCTGTATCTACAGTCAAATAGTGCTGGGGTTTGAGGACTACCAATTCTCACCCTCATTGCTTTTGAGCGTGTTTGGTGGTCCATGCTCAGAAGTTGACTACCCTCTATTCGAGACATTATCGTTATAGTTGCTGCATTGCAAACCAAGGTTAAACAGCCAAATTGCCTATTTAGGAAATGAGTAGATTCAAATATGGATTTAGTGTCGGAAGAGCTTTAAGAATACATTTTTAATACCAATTTTTTCTTGAGTATTTGTAAATATCAGCGTCATGGGTACTTTCAAAGTCAATAAAATTATATGAGCTTATAGCTTCTTCGGACAAGGGATCTCTACCAGATACCGGAGCCCAAATCCCCATAAAATCTTCTCAGACCTGAGTTCCGGGCTCTGTCTGCAATAAGTACATTATGCCCGTCAATAATATTTGGACATACCTTCCTGAAATCATTTAATATTTGATGATTTGGTATCCTGGTAATCACAAGAAGAGCTATCAATGAAGTGAAATCAAGATATGAATGATAAATCAAATCTCCGGAGGAAATAATCAATGTTGGATAGTATAAAACAGATAGTGAATTTACCGGGTAACGAATATTAACCCTTTACGTCTCAACGCGACGAGCACAATGTGTTATACATACCATCTTAACCACCACCATGTTATAGGCAAACGTATCACTTAGTATCACGTGAACGACTTGCTCGACTCGTCTAATAAAACAAGGATTTTTTATCTCCTCACCAGTGTAGTGTTTATGTAAATTCTTTGAGTTATTGTTAAGAACACCATTAATTGACTTTTAAAAGTTAATATCATATATCCACTTCAATATAGACAGATCAATATACGAGTTAAACTCAATATCACTCTATTTTAAGGGACATTTATCTTATTTAATGTTAAGTAATTGTTTTGACTTTTTGATTTTTAATCCAAACAGAGAGACGCGATAACTGAGAAGAAAATTTTGAAAGTTTTTATTTTACAAGGAGTCGTAAGCAAGGCTTTCACTTGATTGTAAGTGATACACAGTAATTTCATTATCCGTTTTATACTATTCAACATTGGTTATTTCCTCTGAGGATTTGATTTATCATTCATATTTTGATTTCACTTTATCACCGTCACAAACATTGCAATGATGACAATTATTTTTAACAATTGCAATCATAAAAGGCTTTGTTCATGTTTACCTTTATCTTGAAAACAATTCAAGATAACAAGTTATTGTTGGCTTAACGAGGATTTCATATAAAAAAGTTTGACACTAAGACTTTCGACTTTGGTGAAAAAATATGAAACAATTATGTTAAATATTCACCATATTATTATAAGGAAAATTTGAATATAATTCCGGCGAAGTGTAAGCTGTCTACGTAAAATGTACGAAGCTTTAAGCGCTAGGTTTCATACATTTAGTCCTGTAGTCTCAAGCTATCAAAAGTAGGACTAAGGTAAGCCCTGCTTGTCGAAGAAAGAAACGGAAAGGGTTTTCGGTCTCACGTTCACCTTCACTGTTATTGCTGGGGAGAGCAACAGCTACCCCCGAAATGTGCTTAGCAGTGAAGGGAGGCACCGGTGAGTTCCGTAGGATATCTTAGGACCTTTTGCAATGCATAAAGAATGCCTACCAAGGGGGTTTTAATGGGTATAAATCTCTCATAATCCTGATTTCTATGCTGTGTAAAATATTTCTCTTGCGACAAAAGAAAAAGGTTTCATACATTGGTATTTACTACTTAAAGTTAATAAAACAGTGCTGCAATAAACTGTAGTGTTAATAAATGAAAACGTTATCAAATTAATTATGTTTATTGTTTCTGTATAAACAATTATAGTATTTAGCAGAATGTTCCTTAAACAATAGAGTTATTTCTAATATCATCCACGGCTGCATATCGGCGAGTTCATTGCACCGGGAAAATATATCGGAGGAGCAATAGATAAGTGATTTGTATCAACACGTGTGGGTAGGGTGTTTGCTATTAGTAATTATACTGGTGATAGATCTGGTATGGTCATGTAAAGAGGAGACCATCTGAATATATAGACAATAAATTCTCAGTTTACCCGGTAAAAGGCGGAGAGGAAGACCGAGGTTACGCTAGCTGAGTGTAATTGCTAGAGACATGAAAAGCTGTGATTCCAAAGCTAGCGACGTCTAGTACAAAGCGAACAAAGTAGGAAAGCAGACCCCGTCAAAAAATGGGTCAAATGCTAAGAAGAAGTAGAAGACTGGTGGTAGATTTCCACACAAAAAAAAATAATTTTGTTTTTAATTTTCAGACAACCTCCATAAATAACAGAATCGCCCCCTTGTTAGACCTTTTTTTCTGAGGCGAAATCTTCTACACACATACTCTACTTCTGGGAGGAAAGTCAGGGTTATGTGAGATTTATACCGAGTATAATCACCTGGTGATCATCCTCAGTGTACTGAGGATCACCGGTGCCTCCCTGCACTGCTGCTGAGCACATCCAGAGAAGAGCTGTTACCCTCCCCAACATAAACAGTATGTTGCGACAAAATACAGGACCACTTCGTACTTGTTGTCAGCTCTGTGCTCACTCAAAGGACAGTGCGGGCCCCCACTCTCAAAGGCATCGAACTCGAACACCCTTTCAGTCTCCTTCTACTACAGGCAGGGCTTACCGTAGTCCAATTCTTGATAGCCCGAGACCACAGGACAAATTCTCACGGGGCTTACAACCAATCTTGAGAGACACTGGGTTAAGGCATTAATATTTCTAGTCTTTTTAATTCTACACTAACTTAAGCTGAGTGAGGTTAGAACCTGCTCCTCTTTAAGATATATACTGGTGGTAGGTCTCTGTAATGGCAGACCGTCTAGGTAGGTACCACCGCAGCTCCTATTGTAGGCGATAAACAGTACTGTGCGAACAAAGTTCATCACTCCTGTCCATCCAGCGGTTTCTCATGGCCTCCGTGTCTTTAACGTTTAAGTCCAAATCTGGTGAATTAGATCGTCCATCACCCACCTGGGTCGTTGGCCTTCCCATCAACTTTCTTGAGCTGCTGCACCTTCTCCAGTAGTGTGGTGTTGGACAGCAGCCCCAGTTCGTAGGCCTCGTACAACTCGTCCAGCTCCTCTGATGAGTTGTCACCTATGTACGCGCACTCCTGAAGGTGCTTGTAGCCTTTGATCATGATGAGCGATGCACCAGGCCACCTGGACAGATAAATAAATATCAATGTGTTTCCAATAAAAAAATACTAATTATATTAAATAGTGACAATCCGAAGAGGTTTTCTTTTTTACATTCTTCCCTTGGTAAGTAAGAGCAAAGGCTCGTTCCACTATTTTCCTTTTATCGCTGATTTTTCTTCTATAATATTTTCCCTAATTCATTTTACCATCTTTCAATCTTTCTTTCCTTTCCACTTTTCATCTCTTAATTTATATGCCTTCTTTCATTTTTGCATCATGTTCTAGGAGTTATCTCACACCCGTCCATTCAAATCCTACCATCATTCCTTAAATTTCATCCCTTACTACTCCTTTAGTATTCACCCTCTTTAAATTTATTGTCCTAATATCATCACTTTATGTTTTACTTAAATTTATTGTTTCCGTCATCATTCTCTGGCAGGATCTCAACAGTAATCGACGAATGTGTTCATCACTCATCACAGAAGCTAGGTTGGCCAATATTTTTTTATACCACTAAGACTATCCCTTTGCAAAGTACGAAGATCCTTCGAGTCGGATTTCTAGTAAGATTTTAGTCTTTGGTAATTTTTGGGCAGAGGTCAACATTTTTACTACAACATTTTACTAGTAGATCTCTGTGTAGTTAAAAACCGGGCTAAGAGGCGTTCTTTGGGAGAGGCAAGACTGCCACAAGCTAATTATGATGAAATCTCTATTCCTCATGATGAGATTGTTTGCATAGGTACTACCCGCAGCTCCTATTGCAGCTGGCAAATAGTACCGTGCGAACATTACTATGGTAGCTAGTAAAATTACTGGGGTAACGAGATTTAACATCTTATGTGTATACAATCTTAACTAATGACACTTGCAATCAGGTGAACGCCTCACTCATCGCTTCGTTGATTATTTTTTTAATAAATATTTAAACCTTTAGCTACATTTGTGTAGAGAGATCATATACCTTCACGCAATGGATGAAAGAGGGAAATAGAATGAGAAGTTTAAAGTATGGAAAGAAAGAAGAATGAGAAAGTGAGTGAAGAAGGAAATAGGATAGAATATTTTAATTGAAATTAAAATTATGCAATGGAGCCTTGGTCCTTACTAACCAAGGGAAGGGGATGAATAAAACAGAAAAAAAACCCGGTGACAAGAATTTGAATAAAGCTATCTTACTGTCTTAGTATCCATCATATTATCGCTTTATATTTAAAATATACAACGTTATGGAATTTTACAACACGAATGATATACTTTAAAATAGATAACCAATGATACAGCCGATATAGAGCATACGATTGTATGAGCTGATCTATACATAGATAAAGAATAGTTATATCAATATTATATATAACAGATACAAAAGATATGTTTTATTACTTTACCTAGTTAATAGCATTCGCAAATATAAAAATAAAAAATAATATAACATTTATAATCCAAAACGTTGTTACCATAACTATATATATATAGCAAAGGTCGGATATTAAGTTGGCATAGCGACGTCCCATTCTGCACGGACGCACGCTAAAAAAGGGAAGATATTAGTAGGATATATAGCATTATGTTAGTCATTAAGTTGGCACAGCGACATCATATTAGAAGCGAGGAATGCTTTTACCTGAAACCATCACGAACGTAGTAAACAATTACAGTAATAATTATTTGTATTCGTTTATACTCTTCTTCTTTTTCAAAACTACAACGCTTTGCAATTAGTAGAAATTATCATACTGAATTACTGCGGTAACGAGACTTGACACCATACGTGCGTAATCAAGTTAAGATTTCTATTTCGATGGTAAGTAATACGCTTGTCTCGTTACCCCGGTAATTTCATTATTATACAGCATGTTTATACATACATAGTAACGTTTGCATATTATTATTTGGCGGTAGAAATATGAGTTGCGGTGTTACCTACGTACACTGTTCCCGGTAATTGAGATCTACTACTAATAATTATAGTTTTTTTAAATATATTCCGTCTCTTTCTAATATTACAGGTAATAAATAATGTGGTGCTGTGTATATCATTTTAACTAGCGCCATGTTATGGACAAGCGTATCACTTAAATCTCGTTACCCCAGTAATTTGCTATGATAAGTTCTACTAATATCTATAGAAAGAAGAATATAAACATATACAAATATTAATTGTTGTTTACTGCATTTGTAGTAAATTTTCTTTAAAGAAGGAACCAAGATCATTCAGTACCTTACGCAAGTAGAGACGGTGACGGTGGAACCTTTGAGGAGGTAAAAGCCCCAGTATTCTTTCATGTCGTCCTCCAGTTCCAGCTCCCTCGTCATGGAGACGGGCACCAGCTCGTCCGCCAGGCTCGGCTGGCCGGGCATCACGAACGCGTTGAAGGTCGCGTTGGATTTCACCACCTGCCGCTGCGGAATACTGCGAACTTTAACATGCACCAGCCGATTTCATGAATGTTTAGTAATGAGGAAGGAACCATCAGGGAATGTTCGCCTCAACTTGCTGACCATAAGACAATATGCTGGTGGTAATAAGGCAAACTGGCGCTCTTTCCCCAATTTTTTTTATCCCTTGATCCGAAGACATAAGCAATGCTTTCATCTGATGGTAAGTGATACGCTTTTCCATAACGTAGCATTGGTTAAGATGGTATACACAGCAACACATTGCGCTCGCCTTGAGACATGAGATGACAAATCTCAATACACCAGTAATTTCACTAGCCAACAGCACCCTTCAAACCGGAACACAGTAATATTCACACAGTACTATTTGGCGGTTGAAATAGCAGTTGCGGTGGTACCTACCAAGACGGTTGCCAAGAAAAACCTACCACCAGTGTGATTGTCATTAATAAGATAAATATGATCATGACATCATTTAGGAAATCAAAAAAACTATATAATTCGCAAAGAAGCAGAAAAATTTGTCGATGATTAAAAAAGGGTGTCTTATCCAAATAATCATCATCATTGAGTGCCATCTTCAATATGAAGTTAAGTAAGTTTGAGAAAACTATGTCGATCCTTTGCCATTATTTACTACTAGGTAGTTTACTGTGTATTTTTTATAACAGTACCTTCATAGTGGGTTATCTAATACCACCAGCAGTTCTCTAGATTATTGTATCATCTCCCTCTTTCTATTCCCATCTCTTCCTCCTTCCCCAAAACCTCTTCCCTCGTCTCTCTCCTCTCCCTTATATTATATAATTTATATTTATATATATACTTTTCAGCTCGCGGAGTTCGGAACCGCGAGCTCAGGGTCCGATGAAGCTTTCGCCCCCAAAATAGTGGCAGAAAGCATCGACTTCATCCAAAAAAAAAAAAGTTCTCTAGAATTAAATAACTGTAAGGATTCTCTTTAATGAAGTTCATCTGAAACTAGCATTAGTTTACTTATCAAGGTGTAATATAGTGCAGTGTAAACAACTTAATTATTGCCAAGTTACTATTAGACATTTACTACTGATAGATCCCTGTTACCGGAGACCGTTTAGGTAGTTATCACCGCAGCTCCTATTGCAGCCGACAAATAGTAAGATTTGTATGGTAGTGAAATTACCGTGGTAACGATGTTTGACCAGTGCTACGTTGTTATAGACAAACATATTACCTATACCTATAGCCGAAGATTGGGTTAAGTGGCATTCCTTAGGAGATGCCTAGTAGTGAATTGCAGAAGGCTGATGATGATGATATCATTTGTCATCAGGTAAACGTATTTTGTGGAGTACTTTACAAGAGATCAATGTCCAGCTGTGGACGTCCATCAGTTGAAATGATGATGATGATGAATGCATTGCTCGTTACGTATCATATACCGGCTTCTGAACTTCCCATTTGTCTCCATCCGTATATATAAAAATATGTTCTCCTTTGCCTAACAACACACTACTCTAATATTGTAAATTCATTGATAAGCTATCATCTACTGGTTTATCATCGGCAGCGAGACCTGCTGATGAGATAACGATGGAAAGGGAAATGCCAAGGATGAAGTATATATGTATATATCATCTGAGATCACAGAAAATTATGTATCGGTTAAAGTTGTTTACAGCCACGCGATTTGATACATGGTTTTCACTTGATATTAGTTGTTATACTAATTGCCACATAAATTGATATATTTATTGGTGCAAGCCGGATTTGAACCCTACTGGAAGGTCAGTGTTAAAATTTTTCCTCTTCGTGTTGTGGGTAAGGGTTCTGGTTTTCCAATTTTAATTTGCAACTCATTCTTTGATTACTCTTTTCTTTTCCTTACAACTAACCCTCCTTTCACTACTCATTTTTCATCTCTCACTCTCTTTCCGATTGTTTTGATCATTTTTCACGCATCGCTTCTTAATCTAAAATACATATTTGTCCTTATCTACATTTTTATTTCTTACTTTCTATTTTCCTTTTATCACATTTCCTTACTTTTATATTTTACAATCTTAATCTATTACCATTTACATTTATTCATCTCTTGTCTTGTTTAAATCTCTTACTTTGCCTACAACCTCTTTCGCAAATTTTATAAAAATGCGGCGACTCTTGTCTTCACTCATCAGCGTTCAAACCACTAGGCTATCACAACTTCGGTTAAGGTGATTGATAAGCACCGGTGAGTTCCGTAGATCCTGGGTCCTTCTGCAATGCACTGAGCATGACCACCGATGAGGTTTTAGTGAGTTATAACCTGACTTTCCCCAGAAGCAGGGTATCTTTTCAACATTTCGACCACGACAAAAACAAGAAAAAGAATCTAGATAGACGAGCTATAGTAACGAAGAGCGCTGTATTCTTATAAACACTTGTTTTCCAGTGAGTATAATATCTAGTACCTGGCACCACGTCGGCGATATCCTGCTGTCTATCAGCCTCATGTCAGTCATACTCATAGGGTACATCTGACCGGAGAAAACTCTGTACCTGTAAAACAAATTTATACTTGTAGAAATCTGACTGTACTTCTTTCTTAATCTAGATCAGTGATTCCCAAAGTGGTTTACATCGACCCCTAGGGGTCTATGGCAACCTGCAACGGGTCTACGTCAGCGAAAAAAAATTTGGGGGTCAATGAGATGAAAATGGGGGTCCACGATAGTGGATCTCAACACATCATTCTCACTAAAAGTATTGACTTATTGCTTATGTTATTTTATGTTTATTTAATGTTACGTATATTTTACATAACAGATACAAAATTTTATT
>DWLS01003435.1:0-15727 GCA_018246255.1 Pachliopta kotzebuea | reverse complement strand
GACACGCTTGTATTTTTATAGCATTGAACCTTACAAGTTTGGCATCGCTCTATTTAAATATCGCCTGAGAAGTGCGATTCAAATGCTACAGCATGACTTCCTTCGCGAGTTGTACTTCATTACCACCCGCTCGTTCGTTCAGCATATGATGATGCTCTACAACAGCGCTGTCATCCGCGTACCCATAGATTCCGGGTATGAGCAGATCATTTATATACAGTAAGAAAAGAGCTGCAGAGAGAACGGATTCTTGAGGAACACCAGCGTTGATCGACTTAGGTTCGATTCAACAACCGTCGACAACAACGCGGAGGAGTCGATCGCTCAAAAAATCCTTTGCCCAGTTGACTAAACCCATTGCCACTCTGGGACCCTCTTAATTCATTAGCCTCCCGACCTTCGTGCGATGTGTCCTGCGTATTGCCCCTAAAGGTTAGCAATATTTTGAGCTATGGTGGTGATCTCCTGCGTTGAAATGTTAAGTGTACTAAATTAACTAAAAACTCTTTAAATTTGTATATTTACTTTGCCAGCTATAGACTTATTGTTGTTATTTTGTACATGATTTGTTGCCATGAGGTTCTTGCATGTTCACAGCCTTCCCTCCAATGCATAAAATTTCCAGTACGTGCGCTTTGTATCCAAAATCGGGAATTACAGGAAGACGCCTGTACTAACGCTTCTTCCAAATGACTGTGGATGCGTCTTGCTTCTTCGAGGGCCTAAGTATTTAGTTACATAAATTATACTTTATTTTTTAGATATTATAACTGCATTTATTTAAATAAGGTTGTGTTGAATAAATATTTCACTGTGACAAACATTTATTTCTGGTAGGAATTGGTTGTGTAGGCAATGAATTTAAAATCCTTCATTGAAAAGTTGGTAGTAACAGATGTGACACCCTTCTAACTACCGTTACTATGACTTCCGGTAATTAATAACTATGGAGGTCCTAATCTCACATAATATGACTACAATCATCTAATACAAGTTAATTATGTGTATACTAACGTGATTATATGTTGTTAAAGCCATATTTTCTCGACCTGATAAAAAAAAAGAATTTGCTTTTAACAATAACCATCTTGAATAAACTGCACGCATAAGCCGCGCATCTTTTTCTAGACGCGTTAATTCTCGTTCCGCTATGGATCGCAGTTCCATTAAGTCAACTACCTAAAATAATAATAAATTATTATAAGATTTTTTGCTTCCATCTATGAATATAAAAGAAACTTACTTTTCTAAGATCATCCATTTTTCTAGCTAAGCTTTCTAACATGCCTTCAGCAAGTCTCATTGAACTGAAAAGCGTGTTTAAAGAACCATCGTCCTCTTCGTAAGCTGTCCAGCTCAAGGCTTCTGATTCAAATCGTTTCGCTTTACGGTCAACGTCTGCACGAAGCCAATACGTCCATAGACCTACAATGAGTCGTCTTCTACCAGGTCCTGCTGGTATACCTTTGTGCAATGCATGTTCGGCATAGCGGCTTATTTCATTAGGCGATTCCAACTGAAATCCTGCATCAAGTATGAGGTCAATGCAAAGAGCGTAATACCAAGTTTCCCATTCAGTTGTACATTGTTTGTGACTAAATTGGAAGGATAATTTAAGTATGTCTATTGCTTCTTCTATGCGTCGTCTAGCGAGTAATATATAAAACAGGTCTGGAATTATTTCCATTGATATACTGTCAGCATGAAGATGTCGACTAATGACGAGAGATCTAAATCCTGATCGAATAGCTTCAGCAAGTTTACCACGTGTTAATCGACCACGAAATGAGGCCATAAATAATTTTCCAACTGCAAACATTTCATCTGCTTGTATAGGGTGTAATAGGTTTTTTAAACTAATTATAGCCATTCTCTCTACGTCTTTGGTAAATTCAGTATTTCCTCGAACTAGTTCCACTTGAATAGCGTTGGTAAACGCATCACATAAATCAATTACGTTGCATTGTACTTTTTGTGTTAAATTTAAAGCACGAATTGCTGATATTCTAGAAACTTTTTCTTCACCTAGCGCAGAAAATAATAAAGTTGCGACATTGAGACAAAATATAGAATCAGATTTCATTATCATATTTTGTTTTAAATATTTGCTACGTTTTATCGTACGTGCGAATATAACATTTCGTATATTGAAGAAATCCGATACTTTATCAAGGTTAACTCCGTACACTTTGATAGCTCTTTCTAAATGTATTTTAGCAGCTGCTAATTTGCCACTCGTTAATAAAGCTGCAGCTCTTAAAGAGTATATTTTTCCTATAAATCTTTGTTTCTCAAAAGTAGTTAAGTTTTCAACAACTTTTTCTGAACATATATTTTCTGCTTCTTCCAGTTTTGAATGAATGCATTCAAAATTATTAGCTAATAAATTAAAGTAACTATATTGTATCATAAACTCTATAACTTTCTCTTTTAAATCTGCTTCTTTAGCATGCTTAATAAGCTGCTCGTAAATAGTAATATTTAATTCCAAACAAAAACATTGCTCAAAGTGAGTCTTCGACACTCCACTTTCAATTTTCAATTTAAAAAATCCTTTATCATTTTCTTCAATATTATCACTGCTGTCAATAACTCCTAATTGATGCCAATCATTAATAGTGCTGGCTTCAGTAATTGCTCGTAGCATATCAAATATCTTGGGATTTTTCATTTCAGTGAAACTACCAATACCTCTAGAAAGTAAACTAGACATAGTTACCCTTTTAGTGGACTTACGGTTTGAGTCATATTTGTTTTTTAAAATAGTTGAGAGCTGTGAATTATTTTCATCATCCTTTTTTAAATTCGAGTTTGCTTTGTTATCACTTGAAGATGATTTAATTTCATAAATTTCTTTGTACAGGCTCACCGACCGGCTTCGTCTTGTCTCCATGGGATCTTCATTATTCATTGATGATGGGTTTTGATTTATATCTACACTAGTTACTTCTAATTCTTCTCCAATTTCAGACAGACTTATGTCACTACCGTTGACGTGTTCAGTTTTATTAAAAGTTCGACGTGTGTCACAATAAATATTTGAAATGTTTGGAACTGATTGAACAATCATAATAACTCCTCCACAACTTGGACATTTTTGTTTCGTTTTTTCCAGATAAGTGACGATACGGGAGTGAAATTCTTTCTTTTGATTTATAGGCAGTAGTTCATAACAGGTTTGTCTGGAGTTTCTGTTACGAAATTTCATAACTTTACAAAATGCATACTTTGGAAGATTATCATTTTCTTCCGGATCATATTCAAAAAAACAATCACACGATAAATTTGTATGAGTTGATATACTAGTTATGGACGCAACATTAGATGTTAATCTTCGACTAAGACGATACCTTACATTTGCACAGGTCAATATCCGCATAGCAAATAATCTTTTTATTGCTTTAGCTGTTGTCAGTGGATTGTTTTCATACATTATGTTTTCTAACAGAGTCCGTGATAGCACATTACCAATTACTGAAGCAATTTTTAACAATAACTGTTGATATGGAGTTAAAGAGTCTATTTGAACCATTATTATAGCATCTAGATTTTGCTCGTTAATGTCAGTGTTCAATTCCTCTTTTTTTGTGACTATACATATTGAAACATCATCCGAAGTGTTCGCACTTTGAAGATTATCTAAAGTATTTTGATCATCTAAATTTACAGCTTGAAGTTGTAACAAATTAGCGTCAGGAAAGTGGAGATTTTCATCACTAAAATTTTGTAATTCACTTTTCATTACTTTTTTAATTTCTAAGGCTCCGTTTGAAAATAAATGTACAATAAAACTTTCTACGAGGCCTGGTAGGCCCTTACATTTTGTTTTAAGTGCTTCACACAATTCCATAGGTACTGCTTCTACATCAAGTATTTGACAAGTTAGTGCAGGAATCCAATTAGAAGACAACGGTCCTAACACAATTTTTCTTATACTATTATTAATAAAAACGTTATATAGCCAGCTGTGAACATTATTAAATTTCCCACGTGTTATTGATAATATTGTATAAATTTTTGGTGAATTTAACATTATTGATATGAATTCCCACGATAAGGGATCTAAATTTTGAAGGTCATCTAAAAATATAAAATGGGGTTCATGAAATGCCTGGACCAATCTCAAAAATATATTTTTAGCTTTTTCTTTACGTGTTCTTTCATCTTGAGCATATACGCCTTCATGATACGCAAAGCGAACTTTAATTGTATTGTTCAGATAACATAAATCAGTACTGTAACAGTTAAGTAACTGTACTATTTTTTCTTCTTTTGCGAATCCTGTGATAGGTTCTTTTAATTCTAACATTTCATTAATAATTTGTCCTAAAGCTAAATAAGGCGTTGCTGAATGAATAGATGAAAGATTTAAAAAGCATGTACATAATCCCTTATTTTTTACATATCGTGATATCCATTCTAAAATTCTGGTTTTTCCTGAACAGTAGTCACCTATATAAAGAAGTGCATTAAAGTCTCTAAATGATAAATGCTTGCTGTCGATCCAGTTCTGAAAATATTCGATTTCATCAGTGCGATTTAATAATGGAGGTATCACTGGTATATCGTATAATTCTTTAACTTTTAGTTCTTCACTATACTCAAAAATTTTTCCTGGGTGGACGATACCTTTTAAATCAGCGGTTGGTTGAAGAGTAAAACCGTTGCTGGACATTTTACTTTTCACAAAAGTAGTTTCATCGCAGGTAATTTTATTTCGAAAGTAGCACATAAACCTTGCAGCTTTATTAACAACGGCTCCGATTATAGTGAACTCTCTACGTAGCGGATGACCTATTACACCGCAGTACACTTGCCCTGTTGTGACGCCGATAGACACTTCATGTACGCCGTCAAGAGCTGACAGTGATTTTTTAATACCATATGCACACTTCAATGCTGCTTGTGCTTCAGATTCATGCTTGAAACCACGTAGACCAAAAACTACTAAAATCATAATGTCTTTATCAAAAAGTATTATTTTATTAACACACCCCATGGATTTGTAAACAATTTCACATGTAATTTGATACGAATTGTTAACTATAGTTATCAGTTGTGGAAAAGGACAATGTTTTGGTTTCAATGTTATAAATAAAACAGAAACTTGTCGCATTTCCGTTAAATATTCTAAGGGTTGGTGGGCGTCAATTTGTGTAAGTACTGGTCGAATCATAAATTTTCGTATTTCTGAGCCAATATTGTTTTCATCTGCTAATAATATCGTTCGACGGAGATTCAGGGCATCACATACTTTCGATGATTCAGTGTAACTTTTAGTTTTATTATTATCTAAAATAGCCTCAGAGAGATTTTCAATGCCTATAAAAGGTTTTTTAATTTGTCTAATCATAGAACCAAAACCTAAAAATGGTTTAGTAACATCTCTTTCACGAGGATCATAGAGAATAGATTTTATTGTGACGTGTTTATCATCATCGATAACATAATCGTAGTTCCTTGAATAACAGTGGCCCCAAGCCGTTGGAGTTAATTTAACTTCACCGGATAAACATAGACTTTCTGCGGTTTTTGCCTCTAGTACAGGTAAACCAACTATTATGTAGTTCATATCTATACCCTTACCAATGCGTGCAAACATAAGATTTCCAGCAGATATTGCTAATTTCACTTTAAGATTTACTTTAACGTCTGTTTCGTAAGTCCCAAAAGTATGTTGAATTATTAAAGCACAAGCAATAACCGTGTGTATGGTATGATTAAGATATGTGCGTTTGTCTGTCTTCCAGAGTGCAAGGAACGCGTCTCCAGCAAACTTTATTATATCACCTCCGTGACTATATATTACTTCAATCAATGAACCCAGATATGTGTTTAAAGTAACAGTAAGACGATAAGTCCCTCCTTTACCAGTATTTGTGTAACGTTCAGAAAGTGCTGTATATCCAGAGACATCAGCCATTAACAGTACACCCACAAATCTTTTCGGTTCCGATTTTTCATCAAAACTAAAAAAGAAGATATTGCATTTATAACAAAAATGAATAAAGTTAACAAAGATTGTTTTCTGGTTTAAATTATTTACTTTTCTAATAAGAGTATTTCATCGGGGACCATAGTAGCCAAAATCAGTGTTTGTTTTCTTGAGAGAATTACTTCTACGTCTTGATCGATTTCATCAGCGGATACGCTGTTTTGGCCAAAGAATTCTTTAGTTAAATCATTAACATTAACGGTCTTCGGTTCGTCTTCATCAGTTGCGGAGTCTTCTTCTAATAAATCGTCATCAATACAAGACACTCTTTTGGGGACACTTCGCCACATCTCCGTATTTATCATTGTATTAAGAGAGTTTCTTCTTGAGCGCGTTCTTTGCCTGCGGAAGTTCATGTCTATTATTGTGTTATAAAGTTACTATAAAATTTTGATATCTATTGTTCCTGCATAACTTTTTTATTTGTTGTAATCTACATGGCTTGTGTTCCGGTCCATTTTACGTAAACTGAAAAATATTTTACGAAAACTTCGTTTTAAAGTTAGGAATTTTTGATTCATTTCCTTTGCTGGTATATAATTAAAAAGTTATAATTAAATTTCTATGGAGAACGCAAATGTACGTTACCGCATTTTAATAAATTAAAAAATTACTTTTCTTAAATTACTTTTCTGTTAAACCGTACACCCACTATTAATTTAAAAAATAATTTCTTTTTTCCATCATTGCTTTGTAAAAAACAATCTATAAATTGTAGTGTAACATAACAAATTCTAATTACTAATCAGGCAGATTTTAAGTTATATAAAAATACATTTTTAATTAAAGTTGAATGAACTTATTGTTTTTAAATTACGTAGAATTTGTTTTACATACCTACCAATAATTTTCCACGCGCTTTATGTATTTATACATATAGTGGTTACCAAATGTTTTTGTGTGGTTTTATGTACATAAAAATTATTAAATTTTTTTAATATTAAGAATACTAACGAAGATTTTGTAAACTTAATAAAGAAAGTAAGGTATTACTATTTTATAAAAATATTTTCTTTATTCCTCTTCATTATTGTTTCAAAAATCGTTCAATTGTAATTACTTATAGTATTTATAAATAAATTATGCAAGTAACACGATAGTAAAGTTATATACAGCCAAATTCATTTAGTGTAATAAAATACGAATCGTTTTGTATGATTTGACACATCTCAAATACGTCAAAACGATTTAATTTTTTTAAATATATTTAGCAGTTAGTAGAATTCAATAATTATAAAGTAATACTTAAATTCTAATATACGTATCTATGTTCGGTTAAACAGAGTAAAGGAATTACCTTAGAAAATTATTACAAAAATTCGTACCGGCGATTATAATTAATTTCAAAAAACCGTGGTTTCAGAAGTTATAAGATCAAAAATAAATGTTTCTTATTACTTATCCTTAGTATAGTTAATTAAACAATATGAGGATGAAATTAAAAAGGTTATACTTAATAAACAGTCTCCATAACTTCTTAGTTTTAGTACAGAATAAATTACGAGGTACATTACATGTAAACGATGTGGTGTGTCCACGATAAAAATATTTAAAATTCCATCAGGGACAAACCTGTTAAACAATATTAGACCGCGTTAATAGAATAACGGAATTGAACAATATAAGCGTTAATATCATGCAGTCTTGTGCTAGTTATTGCCGAGGTAACACTTGTTCACTTCGTACTGTTATGGAGTAATCCGAAGCATCCGAAATATGGAACACAAAGATGCTTTCCTAAATAAAATTCTCAATATAGTAAGAGAGGAAAGAGCTGGAAATGCAGCTTTGATTCACTTTAAACATCCTAAGGATTTGGAGGTAAATTAAAAATTTTACTTAACAACCTAAAAATCTAACCAGTGCTTTTTTTAATTTATTGGAGAAAAAATCATTAATACATTATAAAGTAAATCATTGTTTGTTTTCAATAACATCTTAAGAGTTTTTATAGAGAGTAAAAATTTGTACATGTATTTATAAAAACAGGAAAAATGCTAATTTATGAAATTAATACGAAAGGCTGAGAGTTGTGTGTTTTTAGAGTTTTAATTGGCAGTTATATATTAATTGTGTTAATACGTATGTTATATCTAAAAATAACATTTTTAAAAATTAAAAAATGAAGTAATTAACGTATAGGTTTTAAAGTCTTGGAAATTTTCTTAAAACTTAGGCAACTGCCTTTGTTTGTATGGACTTTTACGTTATATTTATTCTAATCTATGACGGCGTTTATTATCATTTTATATGTATTATTTAACTTTTTTACTGTTTTAATTAAATATTTTCAAATCAAATAATAATAAAAACTTTTAGTAGCAAATTCTCGATATAAAAAAAATCTACAACTAACCTAAGACGAGAACATGTGGCACTGGATTTGAAACAGGCACTTCTATGTTGTAAAGTTATCGCTTACTATTGCGTTATGTTTAAGGCGGTATTGCTTGTGAAATTGTTATAATCACCACAATAAACTAACCATAAAACAACCCAACACCACCAACCCACCAAATAACTAACTATATAAACACAAAGTTTTCAATTCAGTAAAAAAAATATACTCTTCTTGTACGTACTTTAGTACATAATGCTGTTGCATAATTCTTTGTTTGCCCACACAGTTTGTTATTTTCTTTGTAACGTACAGGTTTTCGCATAGCAGCCCGTATCTAATTACATGTAAATTAGGAAGAGCATGTCAAATATTTTTATCTATAAATAGTAAACATGCACGTGATGGAAACGTTTATGTTCATATAAAGACTAATGTAAATTACTTCTACCTTTTATGGAACTAACGTTGATAAACAAACTTAATGCATGTTAACGTGTTTGTATAATAAACAACAAGAAAAATGAGACAATGAATATTTACTTTTATAAACCAATGTTTAATAGGATATCACATTGAGTGCCAAACACTCGGATCCGAGTACATAAGGCTCGTAGTTGTGTCTCCAACTCAGGTTTGAAAAAACAGTTAATACATTTTCTTTTTAAAAAAAAATAGGACAAACATTTATTTACCACATACAATCAATCGTTTACATGTACGTTGTCAAATAAGATTTTAAATTAATTGGTTTCCATAGATGATGTATTTATGTGATATCCTGTCAAGTATCGTGCATATCCTGATTGCTTCGTCTTCAATACTAATAATTAAAGTTACATTAATAATAAAGAATTATACATGAAATATAAAAAATACTTTGACTTGGGAACCCTCTTTTGTATTAGTTGAAGATATATAATCTTCATCCAATAAAAAACAGGGTTCCTTATAATCTATTTCTCACAATCTTTATAATAAAAAATAGATTGCAACTCTTATATATTCAGCTTTGTATCGTTAATAAAAATAAGTAGCTGGCGTTTTTTAAATATTATTCATAGCACATTGAATAGAATTTTGATTTAAAGAATAACCATTTGAATTAACCTCAATATAAACAATATTATAAAAAAAATCATGCTACTTTGAGGAAAGTAAAGGAGCGCTCTGCAATAATTCCGAACTTGTTGCAGTAAGCTAAATCCAACTCGTCCCATTTCAGGCAATTCGATTTTCCACTTTCTATTTTATTTAATATAATTTTGACCTTATATATATTTTTTTCATATATTTATATACATAATTCTACTTCTCTCGGCAATTTGAGACGTTATTAATAATTTAAAAAGTGGTGTATGTATGTAATAGATTACGCTTATAGATAATAATATAATTTTGTATGACTTGTTTGTACATGGTTATGATGTTTGTAATTGTTGGTATATCTAATAAAATAAAAAATAAAACATTGTAGTCGTTTTTAGGAGATTTTAGATCTTGACGTAACGAATGGAGTAGACGATGAAGAGTTGGAAAGTTGTATACGGAAAGTGCTACAGTACAGTGTGAAGACCAACAAGGCAACGTTTAAAAATCAACTGTATGGCGCCACGGACCCTTATGGTCTAACAGGCGCGTGGGTTGCAGAGGCTTTTAATACCAGTCAGTATGTATTTATTTGTAAGGTGATAGGTTTGGAAAGTATTATAAAGAAATTAAACCACTTAACTTTTGTGTGACAATATATATTCGTTCAGAGTTACTTCAACTCACATTCGTACGATTATCGTAATGCCCGTGTCGTCTCTCCGTCATCCCTTATATACCCACTAACAATCGTCGACAAAGTTTTATCCGGAGGTCATTTCCTTTTTAATAAATGAATTGACAACCCAATCGCCCTGCAAGTTTCACATTAAATCTCATCAAATTGTTAGTATATAGATTTGATTTGACAAGAGTAACAAAGAATATCAGTAGAATCACAATAATTACATTTACAAATAAATTACATACATTTATTACTGTGTGTTTTGCATTGACAAAATTAATGATATATGTAGTTTTATAACTTGAGAGATTTTACAATAACAATTATAAGAAAATATTGTGCAAATATCTCTATCTAACACGTGTACGGAACGACAATAGTCAGATCTTTTTATATTTGATACTGTCAAATATACAAAAAGTTATATTAATTTACATATTGGTTTACCAAGTTTCAAAATCATTACAGTATACTCTAAATTTATTCAATTCTGTCACGAATTGGTAGGACACAGGAGATTGAAGGTTGTACCTGTAATAATCTACTTATGATTAAAGTTACTTTTACGTGCAAACCGCTGAACAGTTTTTGTCAATATTATATCTTTCAGATATACCTTCGAAGTAGCACCAGCGTTTACTCTAGTAGAGTTGAAAATCTTAAATCATATTTTACATCTATTCGGTATTCCTGATGGCGATGGCATCTTCAGTCCTGGTGGCTCCATTTCTATGCTATACGCTCTCGTCGCTGCTAGATATAAGGCATACCCAGATGTTAAGAGTAAAGGTGTAAGAGGCCTTCCAGAATTAGTTGTTTTTACTTCTGATGATGTAAGTGAAACAGTTTGTGTATTTTTAAAACCTATGTTATAGGTGCTATTAAAAATATTTATTGCCATACATTCATAATTAAACACAAGCTATAAACTTATAATAAGTATTTCTTTACATGTGTTTTAATTATTAACGTATAATTTTTTATCTACTTACAGAGCCATTATTCAATAATGAAGGGTGCACATTGGTTAGGATTCGGTACAGAAAACGTGAAGCAAATAAAAACTAATGAGTTCGGTCAGATGCAATTAGAGCAACTTGACGCGGAGATACAGAAGGAAAGAGAATTAGGTAGACAACCAGTGATGATAAATGCTACTGCCGGCACAACAGTCCTCGGTGCCATAGATGACATCGACGGTGTTGCAGATATTTGCAAAAAATATGGCGTATGGCTGCATGTGGATGTATGTTTATTATTTATATACGATAATATAGTAGTATATCTTAATATAAAGGAAAGGAAAGGAAGCATGTCTTCGAATTATTTTACAATTGTACATTTTAACAGATATTTCAGATTTCTTTATTTTATTTATTGTTGGAACACTTTACTACACATAAATATAGTTACTTTTATATTTTCAAAATAATTTTTTAAATAACGTGTTCAAAATTTTGCACATTATTATTGCATTTTTACTGTTTAATTTTTATACGATTAAGACATTGGACTTAGTTCTTGTGAGAGTTGAAGGTTTTAAGTTACATCAATTTCAATCAACATCAATCAACTTAAGTTATATCAATTATTAATTTTCTTTCTATAATCTACGTGATTAAGTCTTTAAAAGAAAAGAGTTCATTGTCAGTTATTTATAATAAATTAATTATTAATAGTAATATATATAAGCGATTTCTGTGAAAATATTTTCAGGCATGTTGGGGCGGGAGTCTTATGCTCTCTCATAGATATAAACACAGATTAAAAGGCATTGAGAGGCGAGTAATCATCATACTTAACTTTAATTGTTTTTCTGTTGTTTTAAGCGAGATATTACTGTGATTGATTACACTAATTAATCAAAATTACATATCATAAAAATTTTACTTGTGATTTTATTCACGAATGTATGCATTTGAATTTAATTTATTAGTAACTTTTCCAGGGCAAATTCAATATCATGGAATCCACACAAGATGGCAGGAGCTCCGCTTCAATGCTCCGTATTCCTCGTCCGCGAGAACGGCCTGCTGCACGCAGCCAATTGCGCCTCCGCACAGTATCTATTCCAGCAAGACAAGTTCTATGACATTAGTTACGATACTGGCGACAAGAGTATTCAGTGCGGACGCAAGGTTAGTCTATTTCAGATACATTCTTTTAGTGATAGATCTTCCATGTACATGTTCCTTCAGCTGCGATTTCTCTCTGTGCAACCATTACCGTATAGAATGAGACTGCTAAGTGTTATCTGTTGTGAGCTGATTGTGATCGAATAAGGAGACGTGGAGGAAGCAACAGTTAGTGCCGTATTGCTTTGTTGTTGAATATATATCGAATACAATATATACTATGCAATTAATGACTTGGTAAGACTTTGGCAAGTGTAAAAAAGGCAGTAGCTTTTTCTGGTCTTGTTAGTTCCTTTTTAGCCCTTTTGACAAAACGCCATATTTAAAATGAAACATATTGTTAATTTTGTTTTATTAATCCAATTGATTTAAACAATTATTATTGTCAGTCCTAGATTTTATTTAAACAACGAATGATCAAATGGAATAATATTATGCTTTATATTCTAATGTACGATACATAAAGGATATTAATTAAAAACGATTTTGTTTTTGACGTTACCGTAAATAGAAATTTACGGTAATACAATTTTGGTGTACATTATTTCATATAATAAAAATACGTTTGACTATAAAAGCTATTACAACGAGTAATAAATATTTTAAAATACAATAGGTCGTAAATTGTTATCGAATCTAAATCCTTAAAGAATACATTATTCAGTTGTGAGGATACATTTTTACTGCAATATTCAAATGTCTATGACTGCATATTTATTACAAAAACACCTTTGCGTATTAATTTTTTCACCGTCGTTGTTAAAGATCTAATAAAACGTTAAAGCTTGATCAAAAATTTTTTTGGTTTGTAGTAGTATAGTAGAATATATTAATATACAAAAAAATTCATATTGTTTTCTTAATTTTGTTTGGATTAGCGAAAATTTTGTGCTCTAAAAAAATAATAGCAAAGAGTTTATTTGGATTTATAGCGAATCTTTTTATTTATAAATTGTTACTAGGTACTTATTTTCAAATCCAAGCTGGCACATCTTCTGAACAAAGCCACTCGCTAATCTATTTTACTTATTTAAATATATATGTACCATATGTATAATGTAATTTTGTATAAAACGTTAGTTTACATTTTTTAAGTAATACTTATATTTGCTTCCTATCTAAATACATGCTTCTTTTCTGTAATTATGTATTAATTATAAACAATTCTTGATTTCATTTATTTATTTTTTGCTTTTCTTGTTAGTCTGCTTATTCTTTTTTTTATCTTCTGTCTGAGTTTCCTGAAAAAAATAGCTTATAGCGACAAGGGTGCTATTGCTCACATTTAGATATAAGTTTAGTTAATCCACTTGAACCATTCTGTAAACAATAAAGAGTTAATCTATCTACCTAGTTATTAAACGGACGACACAACAACGTGATGACAGTGGACGTCCAGCAGTTGCAATGGTGATGGCTAGTTATTATATAGGGATGACGCGAGTATTTTGTGCAAGTCCTAAAAAGGTTAAAAGTTAAAAACGTTTTACTACATTTAAGAACACGCTCCATGGACTATATCGAAGTACATGTAATGAGGTTTTTAGCTATTTTAAATTTAAACAGATCGACGCCTTCAAGCTGTGGTGCATGTGGAAAGCGCGAGGCAATGATGGTATGAACGCGCTCGCCGACCGTGTCATGGAGCTGGCTGAATTTTGTTTGGAGACAGTAGCGAGCAGAGCTGGCTTTAGACTAGTCACTGCACCCTTGCAATGTCCAAACGTATGCTTCTGGTACATTCCAACCTTCATGCGGAATAAAACTGAAGACGTTCAATGGTGGGAGCTGATGCATTTGGTACATTCATTTATTTCCATATTGTTTAATTGCATATAAAGATATAGGGCTGCTTTGGGTCATTAAATCTAACTTAGGATTTCCCGATAATTTTAATAGTTTTAAATAAACACTGTATTTTTAAAGTTTGCATTAAACAGAAAATAAAGTTTGCATTAAACAGAAATTGACTTCAGGATTTTTAGTAATATTGCCTTTGTCTGCATGTTATAGAAGTATCATAATTCATTCAATGTATTTATTGTTCAATTCAATTTTCCTTATAGGTCACTAAGAAGATCAAAGAATTGTTAACTTTAAGTTCCCGTCTGATGGTAGCGTATATGCCGCTGCGTCATCACAAAAACTTCTTCCGTTTGGCGTTCACCTTTCATCCAATATTGGAAGAAGCGGAGGTGTTAGAAATGTTGCTAGCTATTGAAGAATGCGGGGAAATGGTAAACATGTCAATGCTGTAAACATTAAAAGCAAATTATAACGAAGAGAATTATAAAACAATGATTAATTTATTGACTGTTACTAACAAAGAAGAAATGTAGTAATTGTTTGTTTAAAATGTAAACAAAGAAAAATAGAAATAAAACGTACAAAATATGGTAATTGTTTTAATTATAAGAGCCTGCTTGGTATTTGTTAAAAGACAGCGTTAAGCGCTATCCAAGACAAGTACTTGTCGACCCTGGTGTAGAGCCCGGGGTGTTGTGGTTCCCCGCAGCGAACGCCCCATGATACCACGCCAATCACCGCCCAACGGCCGCTCGACATTTGGTACATCAGAGGACCGCCGCTGTCTCCCTTAAAACATCAGAGCTCATGTTTAACCTCATGGTTAAAAATAGTCGACCAAATATTAAAAAAATAGTAGAAATTAGAGCTATAATTTTACAGATGTAAATCTCAACTATAAAAGTAATATTTTTTAGCAGGGTCTAAGCAACATAGACACACTGTCACAATTATAACATAAATAACAGTAACCAATACAATCTTCATACATAGAACATAGTTAAGGCCATTTATCCTATCAGTTTACCGATTGTTGGTTCGCAATGTTTTTTTTACCGCAAATTCTAGCTTAATAGGCAATCCATAAAATCCGTCAACATTGAAGGTAAGTTTTCTGGTAGTAAAATATAATTTACTTACTTGACAAGAATCTTTACCACCTTCCGGACCTCCAGCGCAAATATTCTCCTCGAAGATCGATGCGGTGAATGACTCCTCGCATTTCTTCTGCTCCCAAACTGGTACAGACACCTCCATGAGCACGTCGCTGTGCGGCCCGCCGTAGAACTTTGTACCCCAGCCTATTCATCATAGAGTTAAATTTTTTATAAGTGAGCTATACACAGATAAAATGATATATTTATACAAAATGATTAATATTTGCTCTTAGCGAAAGAAAGTCCCTGTTGTGGAAATATAAAAAACGGCAGTTATGAGAATGTGCATACAAAATAAGAAAATTCCTTCCAATTCTCTGGCTTCCAAATTTTTTGACCTCTCATATCCTCCGAGGCACAAATATAAAAAGTTTGATTAGCAGAAAGTGCCACTAAAAAAAAGCTAATTTATATAGAAAATATTGTGATTTCATTTAAAAATAATAATACAGTATGTGGTGGAAAAGCAGTTTCATCAAAACAATAGTCTTAGACTGGAGATATTAGTTCATCGAGTGTATT
>DWLS01003434.1:0-15728 GCA_018246255.1 Pachliopta kotzebuea | reverse complement strand
CAAATCCATCAATATATTCGAAAAGCATATATATATATATGCTGTCATAAATCTATCAATATATTCGAAAAGCGTATATACGCCCTCATAAATCTAACAATATATACGAAAAGCGTATATATACGCCCTCTCTAATTTTTAACTATAACACTTTCATTACTGTTTTTCCAACTGATTCAACATGGAATTTGTTGTCTTATTTAATATAGCGACTAAATGATGAATGTAAAAAATGTGATGTATGTTTATGCGTTCATCCATGCTTTCAAATATACCCATACACAAATATATTATTAAATTTTTCTATCAGAATTTTATCTTTATTCGTTAATTATGGTTTATTGTTTTTATTATGTTAAAATTGTCAAAATATTCTGTTAAAGTAGTTACATTATAAATTTTAGATTTCTTCCTGTATATTTAATTACCGATTATTATAAAAACCAATTAAAAAAACGTTACTAAAATTAAAAAAAATAAAAACTTTTTTTAATTAAAAAAAAAAAAAATATGTTTTGCCGTTAATATTTTTTAAATCCTAAGAATGTCATCAAATTTCCAGATATTGTTTTGGTCACTGTCAGTTGACAACTAGTCGCAGCGACTGACAAAACGCGCCGTCTATATAGATGGGTTCGTCCAACAGCGCGCCACAGTCAAAAGGTTAATCATATCTTGGAAAAATTACCCGCAGCCATTTTGATTAAAACAGCATTGACAACATAACCTATTTGTCGGATGAAAATTTAGATTTTATTTATGATCTTTGTTCGACAAACAAGATAGTTATTAATAACTTATAACGATCATTTTAATTTAGTATCAACATAATTGAAATGTAATCAAACAACCACACGATAAATCGTTACGAGCCAAACACTTGTGAATGCTATAAATAATATTACGCAAACAAGTTAACCAATAATAATTTTATTACTTTGTATACTAGATATAGAAACATTAAACTACACACTTTACTCTTTTTAGGTTTTTTTTACCTCCGCTGGTCTGTCGTTTCTATTTAAATTCACATTGTGTTAAGACAAAGAGGCCGTGGAAGGGGAACAGGACAAATTCAGCAATGCTGTTAGAGTCATCACTTTTACATTCTGCGGCCCTAGAATCGAACCAAGGATATTTTGTTATACAAACGTTTGGCCACTGCGCCTCGGAGGCAGTTCGCAGCATACGTATAAACAATGTTGCTGTTGTTGTTTGCTATAAATGACGCGGTTTATGATAGCCTGTTGGACATATATGTTAATTAGTGTGTTTGTTTATTCTTACAATCGAATCGGTTGTTGTCCGTGTGCGCCCACACATGCCATTCCACTGCAGCACCACGCGGCAGAGCCTCCACCACCGCGCACTGCACTATCGCGCCGGCGGTCCGACGCTCCAGCTGCCGCCGAGCCTCGCGCGCAGCAGATATTTGCGTCACGTAACACACACTCTGTTATCAAAATATTTAATTGATCTCCTAAGCTAAACAATCAATAGGATTCTTAACATCAACATAACAATCGTGTACTTGGGAGTTTACACAGCAACAGTTTACATCCGACGAGTGTTACTCCCAGTAATTTCAATACTCTTTTTTCAAACGGCGCATAGTAATGTATACTACTTTTTTCTTTTCTTTTTTTCACGCGGAGGAATCTTTTTACGGACGTTCTAGCTAGATGCTAAATGGGCCCGAAGGGATGTGTGGGACTCGGCCTGGGCGACCCCTACTCACTAAACCTACCGCGAAAGCCATCAGCAGTTATAAATGGGATGCCCGGGATCTGTCAGCGACAGGGCACCCCATCGACCGGCTGGTCCCGGCAAAGACCGGACTTCTCCCTCTAAAAGGGGACTTCTCCAATCTACTACTGCTGAGCGGCAAATATAATAGTTGCGGACCTCTCCGCCCACGATGATCAACTATCATAATAATTTCATTTATTCTAATCCTCCTTACTACATAGACTAAATCTACATTTATTATTATGTGAAATTGTAGACAAGAATTAGTTGATATGTATTCAAAAATATATAAGCTGAAGTGACAATGGGCTGGTTAGGTCAGTCGCAGAAGAGACCATCTTTACAAGAGATGTGTCTAAGTAATGACAGCATTTGAACACACGTAGGAGTCCTGTTGCTGAGTGGCCCATGTTGACTGGACGTCCACACTAAGCCCGGTATTATTATGGAACCTCCGGAGAAGTCCGGAGGTTGCAGGTTAACTAAGGAGGGGCGAACCGGAGAGGGAGGAAACCCAGCAGCCAAAACACGGGATGCCAGCTGGCTAGTTAGAGCGACGATATCAAATTGGAGATCGGGCTAAGTCGCGTACCTTGGGTGAGGCGTATATTTGAGCAATAGGCTGCCACATGCTGATGACAAAAATTCATACTTAATAATTTTATATTGATTAGTCAGCATCACCTGTACGACACTGCGTATGTGCGCTCGTGGGTGTGCGGCGCGCAGGACGCGCGCGATGTGCCGCAGAGCGAGCGCGCACTGTCCCCGCGCGCCGCTGCCAGCTAACTGCATCGAACCCGGCACCAGCGCGATCTGACCGCTCGTGCTCACCACTTCGCCCACCTAACAGACATATGAACAAACACCTAAACTTAGTCACTTTAGCGGAGGCTAAGCATGTGTTTGACTCGATTCTGGGATCCCTAGTGGAGTTTAGTTGCTCAAAGAGTTTTCTTCGTTAGCTACCATCATAGTAAATATGCCACCATAACAGCAGTCGTTGTGATCCGGCTGTGATATCATGATAGCTAAAGTACTCAAGTGACCACTACTTGTGAGGAACTACCTTTTTTTCAAATAAAAATGATTTATTAAATAATTAGTAACATTAATTATTTTTTCGATATATTAATTTTTTATTAAAAAAAAAAATTATTTCATGATTGTCGCTTTACAAAATACCTTTACAGCCTGGCTATAAGGTCCAATGTTAGCAGGGGCCCAGTGAGAAATGCCCTGCACATGCATCGTCAAGCGTTCCTTCGAGTTACCACCATCAGCTTCGTGGTTTTGGTTAGCGTCTTGCTTATGTGCAACCTAGTAAGTCATATAACAATATGTCTTAAATAATGCAGTTCAAAAGCTGTTGTTTTATTAATGTGCTGGTGATGTTTGTCTGGTACAGACAGGTCTCTATTTACAAAGTTCATTTAAGCAGCGCCCATTTCTGTGGCTAACCAGTTGTTTGAAAACATTGTATTTCGGTTTGCATAGAGCTTGTAAAATAATTTAGATAATGAGTCCTACATCTTAAAGCTCAAGATAACAAATACAATATAATGTACTATTATATATCATCATAAATAGCACCTAATTTTATGGACGAACGTACCACTACCGCCAAGTGAATGTCCTGCTCGTAAAAAAGAGTTAAATTGTGGTCATGTGTCACTACTGCGATGTTTGTGATAGATGATGATACTACCACCAAATTGATGTAAAAAGCTAAAGACCTTATTTGGAGGAAGACATTTAGGCTTATATATAGCAGTTGATTTGAACTTATAAGAGTTGGTTTAATACATTCATCCAGCCTAGATCAACCCAAAGTAGTAGACTGACGAACTCGTAAAGAGAGCAAATAATTATGAGATTCGGGTGACGACGGACAAGTCGTGCTAGAAATCGACTAGAAAAGACTATGTATACTTAGGAATAGACTAAAATGAAGACGATTTTAATCTTCGAATACTTACAGCGTCCATTATAAGTCCGACCTCATTGGGTAGAGGACATTGTATGCACACTCGCGTGGGCGGATTCGGATACCGGAAGGTTTTCAAATAAACATCGTTAAGCGCTCCGTATTCGCCCATATCGCGCATGTATAGATTCACTGAACTCACATTCGTCAAGTGTAAATCTTCAGATTCTAGTAAATCTAAAACATGATAATGTATTTCAAAATTGCTAAATTATTACTGTATTTACAATTCCAAGATTACAGTATATTAAAAAAATTGTTTTCATAGTGATGTAAAAATTAAAGAAATTCTTAATTAGATTTAAAAAAATGCATAGAACATTATGTAATAATATATTTTCTTAACACAAATATTCACAGGCCACGGTGGATTCTGCCCATCGTGTATATGTGATGTCGCTGCGGAGGAAACGGTTCCTCACAAACTAACGGAGTGTCCAATTCATAGGATGTTACGGTATGAATTTGAACTGGAAACAGGCCTAATAATTCATACCGATAGTTTGAACGAGTTATTAAAATGTAAATTAGATATAAATAAGTTTATAATAAATTGCCAAAGAATATGTAATATTGTTAATAATAGAAATAAGAATATTTAACAATGACTATATACACATATATGTGTGTGTACAGGTTTTGTTATAGTAGATGATAAGATAGCATAAGTATTAAAAGATGTAAATATAAGTAAAAAAAAAGCCTTGAATAATAATATCAGGGAGCAGCGGAAATTAAAAATATATATATATGTTTTCTTGTCTCTTTTACAAATATTAGACACCATATGAATCTACTACTTTTTCTTTACGGGCTCACTAATAGACAAGTAAATAGCTCACTTCGCAATGCTAGGTCTGAGGGCATTCTCTCACAGTGCCTATCAAGGCCATTTATGACCACGCTAGTCAAATTCGGGTTTGTGTATGTCACGTGGACGATTGGTTTTCTAGCGATGGTTTCTTATAGTGGAAGTTCCACAAACTTACTAAAAATCGCTACTTCATATCTTAAAGACGAATTACGTTGTCTGTTATAAAACACTAAGACAAGGTCGTAAAAGATAATTGTAATAATACACGGTGTATTATCGTGGCAGTTGTATGGACGCGTGTGGTCCCCGTGATTGTATGATGATAATCAATATCTACTACTGAAGATTAATACGAATCACTATGTTAACACGCTCTGTATTGTTATAATCTAATCATGAAATAGTGATCTAACGTTAACTGTAGGAATTACAATTTTAAGGAGACAATACAGAATTTTAGGCCACTTAGTTCTAAATCAGGCTCTAAGTTAAATTTGTTTTAATTCAACGGCTACTGTGGTACGTAAATTAGGCAGATATGTATTTGACCAGTGTGCTAGATAAATAACGTTGACTCTACCCGTGCGGGAGGAAGTTGTCGCTGTTGCAGCAGTGTGAACACTAAACAGACTGTTTATATTATTTGGGTCATGGGTTAACCCTATTTAGAAAAAAATAAAAGTTACAAATACATATCATGATATAAAGTTCATAAGTTGTATAAAAAAATATAAACATAAATTGTTGTGTAAGGGGTCCTACATAACTAACGATGCTGAAGCCAACCTCACCTGCTCGTGGTGCACCCTGCTAATCAATAATCAAGGCTCGGGCTTCCTACCAACCCGCACTGTGCAAGTGGGGTAGGATGGCCCAAATCTCCTTATTAATTGGAGAGACCTATGTCCAGCAGTGAACGTCTACCGGTTGAAGATGAAAACAAAAATAATTTTTTGTAATTACATCGGTTACGTTATCGGTTATTGTTGCCTTATTTTCATACAAGTACATTTATACAGATAAAATTGAAAAAGTTTACCTACTAATGAGTTTCTTCATAGCGTCCTCCGTTGCTGCGGCCGTATCGAGACCCTCCCCCACTATTCCACCAATAAAATACCATCCATGTCTATTACTATAGATACATCTATGGTCAATGACTGGGAGTTTAGCTCTTTCATTGCAAGTGTAGTCATAATTGTATCCAACTTCTACACTCTCTATGCTGTCAATCTGACAATCGTCGGCTGCCTCCAAATTGGCAGAAATATCCTTACCTTCCCGCGAGTAAGTAAGTAATACATTCAAGTCGTTTTCATCATTCCCTTTCTCAAGCTTTTCAATCGATTCCAATTCAGTTTCGCTAAGTTCTATATCGCTTAAATCACTAAAAACTGTATCATTTAATTCATTTACAAAATCTAATGAGTTTTTCACAGCCGGAGGTAGTTGGTATGATTCATTGAAATTGTCTTTTGGTTCTACATGTAATTTCAAATTTAAATAACCGACAGACGCAACGGGATCCTCTGAGTGTATAACTAATTCTTTTTCATCTCTGTAAAAAAATTGTAAAGTAAATCATCATCATTTCAACCTATAGACATCCACTTCTTCACATAGGTCTCCCATTATGAATTCCCAGAATGTCTTTGCGCCATTGGTCTTGAGCGACTACTTCAACAATTTCAGTTCATACCTGTTCTAGGCAGGGGGAGGGAGACAACCAAGCGCTTTCTGATCGCCACTCCACCATTATAGGCCTAACATCCCACAAGCTACCATAAATGATCTGCATATTATGACAATAATGAAGAATAAATAAAAGCAAAAAAATACTAATATATTCTAGTCTAATGTTGTCTAGACATAACTCCTGTAATAATTATAAAATTATAGTATGAAAAACACTTGCAATACTTACATAACCAACTTCTTCCTAAATAGCGGACAGTCTAAAGTGAAAGTCTCATACTCCCCTCCTTCTCCACAAACATTGAGCCCATATTTTTCTTGCATGACTAGAAGATGTGGCTGGATATCACTTATGCTCATACCCAGATGAATTTTGGGATCTAAACCAAGTGCTGCAACCTGATTGCAATAACAAGCCCCGAAATAATTATCAAAACTATATAAAATTTGAGGAAACCTTGACAATATTGACAAGACCACTGCTCATAAGTACTGTGATTCTACAGCAAAAATACATTTTATTTACATTCAGCAAATAGTATTTTTCTGTGAAGACAGTCTGTTGAAGTTCACATGTCTGTCGAAGTTTACACTCATAAGTTTATAGCAGGAACATAGCTGCTATGAAACAGAAGCAGTTATTGATTCTTAGTCAATTAAAATTCATAATGAATAACTGTACAAATAAATGAAGATTGTTTAGAAATACTGGAACTATGTGATTTGCTACAATTCTAATTTGTTATATTAATAAAAAATTTAATTTTTTTTCAATAATATTTTAGCGTGTGGATAAGCATTAATATTTATGATAAAACAATATTAAACCTTAATAATAATAGCTTCTACACCACTAGCTATCATTTCCTGCAGAAGTTCCTTTTGATTCCTTCGCCATAAATATGCAAGACACACTAAACCAAGCCTTTGACATCTAAAAACAAACGTTATTTAAGTATCTATAACTTAAATGGATAAAACTCAGGTGTTATCATTAACCTTTGTCCTAAATTTAACCATGATAATTTTACATTGTGAAATAAATGACTGTAACATGTAAAAAAAAATATTTTTAATTATTATGAAAAAACCTATTTTGTAAACTTAAAAGTATAGTTTCTCTATAATGTGAACCCAACCAGTTTTAATCTAGCAGTATAAACAGTATAGATATGTCTCTATATACTTACACATTTTCAACTCTTACTCTTTGGTAATCAGATAATATTGCACCACATGAAACTGCCTCAACATCTAAATCATCCTAGGACAAACAACCAAAATAAACAATAAACAGTTAAGCAAATATTGTATATTTTATCAGTTTTTGCTAACATATTGTTGAGTAATTTTTCATAAACATATGAAACGACATTGAACTTTGTTTCAAAGTCATTGGTAACAATGTTTGTTGTATGTTTTGCAAACCGGTTAAGATAAGAGTGATTGAGTGAATAAATACTTTATTTAGCTATTACTCATACCAATATATTTGTAAAGCTATATAGTATTTAATTTGAAGAGACTTAAACTGTAATTGTAAAGTAAGATTTGATAGTTTACATTGATTCATTATTACTAAATCATTGATATTCCAGTATGTAAAGTTAATAGATAACGAAACTTTATTCATGTTTCATTTAACTTCCATATAAAAAAACTAATATCTCTTGACATTTCTTAGTTACTATTTCGACCAGAAACATTAATATGTGCATATGCAAAATCATAACATTTTACTATAACAACAAATAAATAGTTATGTATATTGGGTAATACTGTTTATCATTATTTAATTACATACCTTCACCCTTACAAGAAGTCTATACAGATCTTCAACTTCATCATTCTCTGTAGGATTATAATTTCTGCCTTGATCAACAGCAATGCCAGAGATCACTTCTCTATACAATGGCAAACCCATTGCTTCAGCATACAAATCAATGCCTTGATGTCCAACAGTTTGATACATGTAACTGTCTAACTCATCTGCAATAAAAATTATAATATAATGAATGAAGGATCTTAAAAGAAGTCATCTGGAAAATATTTATTTTAAATGAGGAAATATAATTCTGCACTTTTTCAGTTTATATTAATAGATAAAATGATATTTTTGTAGGAAAAACATACATATCATATAATGTTAAAAAATACAACAATTTCTGCAGTTGTACACTGGAAATATTATAGAAAGAATTATTATTTTACATTTTACAAATTAAATTTCTGTTATATATTCTTAACCGATTTTGTTACTAAGTAAACTCTGTTTTTAATAATAATATATATATTACTGTGCCATAAAATTATAACCAATAACCAGCAAAGTGCATTGAGAATTAATCATGTATAATTAAATAATTTCTGTCTCTATGGTTATTCATTTGCTAGTTTTATAAAACTAATTTATAATTCTTTGTTTCCTTCTTTTATAGCACAGTTGAATTTTTTATTTTATTTTAAGCTAAGTACAAATTTTATAAATTTTAATGCAACTTAATATTATTAAAGGGTTATTAAAGTTAGTAATAAAATTGTTGGATTTTGCTTTATAATGGATAAAAAGCGACATTATCTATTTTATTAAATAATATAGTACAAGTTTTACTTCTTCTAGTTCATTCTTTTCTTTAATTTTATTACGCACTAATATGATGTCTAAATTAGTTAACGTGACGAAAGTAACCTTTATGTTGTGGTTGGAGGTTGGCCAGTGCAACGATTGTGTGCCCGGCACCGACGCACTGCAGCATGTTATAACAGCTGTCCTTACCGCCGCTAATTAACGCCACTGTCCTCATCTTCTTGGTTTAATATCACCGAATACAAGTTATTTTATTCCCGTTACATAACATTCACAACATTTTAAGTAAAATTTTGAATAAAAAATACACAACGGGGTTTATGAATTCAGCATGGTTACTTGTAATACAAAAAGTTTTATTATCCTGTACTAATTAACACAAGAGTCCGTATGTGAGATAAATAAATTGCCGCATAATCGTTATCTATTTTGATAACATTCTTGAATAAGAAGAAAAATATTGGAAAACTTCAAGCAAAGATTTACCAAACGTCAAACACGTATTCGTTCTTAAACTGGAAACTTCTTTATTTGAGTCTAAATATAATAAGTTATTAAGTTAAATTATTTCTTTGAATGTCAATATGATGTACGTGGTTTTAGTTTGTCACAAAATCAAAGTTAAATAAACAGATTTCATAAAATGGTCCATTTTATTTACAAAACTGTCTTAATCGAAAACTTATTTTGGACAAATAAATAAAATTTCTCTTTTTCCTGTTAAATTTTAATAACAAGAAAAAACAACAAAATTTTGGACAGATGCAAAATATAATATAGTGCATATTAAATTTGTTTTTGTTACTTCTAAATTCTGAATATGAGACACGGTACGAGGCTGTAATATTATAAGGGCTTGCACATCTTTCGAAGAAATAAAATGTTAATTAAATTAATGAAAAAATAAATAAAATTTTGATCACAATGTTGAAAACTTTAATGCTTATTTTGTTACACAATTTCTCTTAGAAACAAACTTCTTTTCTCCGTGAACGATCTTTATGTGTCCGTTTTGAATGAATAAAAACCAATTAATAAATACAGAAAGCAGCTAGTTAATAGGAAATTCATTGTGTTTCAAATCATTTGACGATACAATTTATGAAAATTTATTTCGCATTGTATTTCTCTAAGCTTTTTAGAACTTCTAGGTGCAGGTAATTTTGTTATAGCACCAGCGCCATCTTTTATGTATTAATGACAAAGAGAGGAAATAGTCTAGTTCACACTATTTTCAATAAATTAATAATTATATTTACGTTATGAAGTTTACTTTTCTTATGAAAAATGATTTGTATTATTTTCTAATAGATATTTTAACACAGCACGGTTTTGATTTAACAAAAGCATTTGTTAAAAGGTTTCGTCTCATTTCTATCAGTCTGTAGATCAAAGTTGCCTGTAAAAAAAATATTATGATACATTATTTATTTTCATTTCCATAAAAAATTTTTGTTGTTTGATATGAAAAATCTTTCAAATATCTGAAAATATTTTATTGACGTTTAAAATGTAATAAGGTATAACATAACAATGAAAAAAATTGTACAAGTCTGGCACTAAGTGAATGCCTGCTGTACAGACGCCATGTAATGAATCATTACGCTGTACCACTGGTTTGTCAAATTATTGATGCGGTGGTTTGAATCACGTTTGAATTAAAGTGCGAAGCTTCGCATTAAGTTTTATTTGCATTTTGTTGTTTTTAAACATAACTTAAAATAGACGAGCAAATGAACTGTTTGTAAATAGTGTTATACTTGTCGAATACTGTGTCGATTTAATCATGGTGTTGGCTGAAAGAAGCAGTGATGTTCGAAACGGGAAGCGATCGAGAGGGCCGAGCCCCAATGGCCATGGAAGTCCAGATTCAAGTTCAGAGGACGAAAACGGTATGAGGTTTTTGAATATATAATCATAAACATTATTATGGGTGTATGGATCATATATTTTATTAAGTTTCTCGCATGAAAATGGTGCATTATCCAATGTATTTAGAAATAATTAGCGATCATTATTGCCATTACAACAAAATCTGCTTTTTATATCACTTGCAAACCTCCATGATATTCATGATTTTAGCATTTACATCATGCTTTATTTTTTTATGCTTTCCATCATCTGCCTACATACTCCGCGTTCATCATCAAATCATTAAAACGAAAACAAAGCAGTAGTACCATTTGCAGCCGAGAAAATCAGGGTGGGTCGTGATTACCAAGCGGTTTGTCCTGAACTGGAACCAGTAGAGCAAAGAAAACCTGAACAAATATCTGATAGAGCCTTACTGGTCTGGTCACCAACATCTGATATATCTGACATTAAATGTAAGTATTGATTTTAATTGTGCAATGTTACATCTGAAGCATATAAGCATATCATTTATAGTTTTATTTTATTTTAGTGGATGAATATATAACAACAGCTAAAGAAAAATATGGTTATAATGGTGAACAAGCATTAGGAATGTTATTTTGGCATAAACATGATCTCAATCGTGCTTCTATGGACCTCGCAAACTTTACACCTTTCCCTGATGAATGGACAGTAGAGGATAAAGTGCTCTTTGAACAAGCCTTTCAATTTCACGGGAAAAGCTTTCACAGAATAAGGCAAATGGTATGGGGATAATCAGTATATTATTAAATATTTTTTTTTGTTGTTCTCTCAGGATATAATACATATATACAAATGTAGAGTCTATTTTGTAATGACTATTCAATGTTTATGATTTATTATTGCAATACTTATACCAAAAGATATGTTTTAAAATGTTTCTATACTGTGGTTAAGTATTTATAATAAAACTTTCAAGAGACTTATCTTTTAAACTTGTAAGGTATAACAAAACCTACTTTTATTACAAAAAATATTAGAATTCTGGTGAAAATGATCGCACTCCGAAAAATTGCCTACAAATAAATAATAAGTTTTACAGAGAAATAGTAAAATTTATGTGAAAAACTGTGTCCTTTATAATTTCCAAGACAAGAGCAGTGTAGTGTTTATGAAGTATATTATGTATTGGATATACATGTTTTTTTTATAAAATAGTAATAGTTTATAATCTTTTCTTCAGTTACCTGACAAATCAATTGCTTCACTAGTTAAATACTATTATTCTTGGAAAAAAACTCGGTCACGCACATCTCTAATGGATGTTGTCGGTGAAGGTCGTAATGCAACTAGTTCAGGTACGGGCAAAAGAGAATCTGGGGCAGGCTCAGAGCCTGGTGGATCTGATAAAGAGTCAGATAATGATGAAAAGGTATGTACTTCTTTTAATAATCTGTGTGTCATTAACATTAATAAATTTATTTGCTCCGTTTTTTGTATGCAATTCACAAATTCCATGGACAAAGTAAAAAAAATATTTCCTCCAGTCTTTTGTATAAATTTGCTGTATCTGGATTGTCCAATAGCGCACAGTATATAGAAATGCAGAGTAGATTATTTCAACAAATTTGGAGTTGATGATCTGTTGAAGAACATACTCTGTTTGATGTACCTCTGTAAACATCTTTATAAAATCTTTTCTTAGACATAGACAATGTCTTCAGCTAGATGTGAGATAACCTATGAATATTTAAATATTACTTATTGTCAGTTTTGGGTAACTATAATTTTATTGCTATGTTATGATGGACTATGTTGGATATAACAGAAGTGGACTATCCACCGAGGTATTGTCCGAGGGGGCAAGTCCTTTGCGGCAGGTGGTTCCTCGCTTCGCACAGGACAGCAGGGCGAGGTGGGTGAAAAGCTTCCCCTCCACAATAATGAGTTTGGTGAAACAATGACAAGTTGTTTGATATTAAATATCTTTAAGTCCACAAAATTTTCTTCTCTTTGGTGTCATTCATTGATGTTTATTAATTGTCCTAGCTGAATTAGATTGTCTTTTACATTGTTATTATAATTTCTTTTTCACTCATCTATGTTGATGCACCATTTGTATAACAAAAATACATTCATCATTTCATTGTGACTAAACCTCACTTTATGAATGTGTTACCTTTCATGATCTATTTATGTCACAATTCTTCTTAAGTACTATTTTGTAGACTTTAAAATTGAAAAAAAAATAGCAGGTTTAATTTTTCCTTAAATTTTTATTTTCTTATTAAAGAATTGTGTTTTTAATTGTTCTTGTTATATTTTTTAGGCTGCTTGTTGTTGCTTGTTATGTTTAGTTAACTGCTCTGCATTTTTATCTACAATGTCTGATACTATACTTACGTTCAGATTTCATTTATAATTTATGGCTGTTTCAATGTTTATCATGAGATTCATCATCAGGTGGTACAGTAACAATTTCACCTGTTGAAGTTAAAGAATGATTTGATTAAAATTACAGAACCAAATGCCAATCTAACTTGCATTTTTTTTTACTAATCACAAAGTAATTATTCATATTCCATTAATCGTTTGCTAACTGGCCATTATAACTTTCCCATTCTAAAGGAATAATAGAAAACATGGTTACATGGTCAGTCACAATATGTACTTACATTTGATGGTTTATCCTTACCCTTTTCCTTTTACCTTTGATGTCCCCGCATGCTTCCTTTAACGGCCCCTCGAGTAACAAAACCTCGTGTTATTGATTAAATGTGTGCAGAATATCATTTTTTTTATGTAAATGGGTTATTAAACGAAGTGTGTGAGGAATCATAATGAATTGTTTGTCTTTACGTAAGTTGTGTCCGGTTTATGGTTAGAGGTTACTCTGTAAAGTGTTGAATTGGGGTTTAGGGCGAGGGTGGCAGCGAGAGTCCGGGAAAGTGGTGCACCGTTTGCGGCATTCTGTGCACACAAACGACGGCGCACAACTCGCAGAAGTTGTGCCAGGCATGCCTCGTGCACGCCAGGTCGGTAACGTAATAAAATAATTTCCTTTCGTGTATCCCTTTTCGGTTATATGCATGTTTTGTTATGTAACAACAAAGTAATGCGTTCAAATAGGGTACTTAACAGAGAGCTTATTTTTATTTGTAAATATTGATCCATGAAAGCTTCCAATACGTAAAAAGAGTATGTTCAGTATTTACTTTTCCTATACTAAAATAGTTTATCTTTAACAATCATTAATTGTCTCTGGAAACCTTTTCTTCTTTGTATTATTAATGAGTGGGTTAAAATAATACAAAAAAGTTGATAGTTGTTTGAACAATGGCGGTAATGTGACAGACGCACCGGAACAATGAGGCCGCTCTGCGGTCCATCGGGGCGACGCGGACCAGGCTCGAAACAACAGCGATACAAGCATCGTTTGCCGCGAGGCATTTACATCAATCATGATGATCTCGTCGCCATGGCTACCGGTCCACAGCCCGGCGACACACCGCAGCCCGGCCTTATCAATCAGGGCGAAGCCATGCTCATAGCGATGGACAGAGAGATTATATCGCTCAAGAGACAAGTAAGACGCGAAACCCGCCACCAATATCGCTATTTAGTATTGCGTCACATTCTCACCCTTACGTTGACACGGTGCATCTTTATTAAAGAGAATTGTTTTAGTTTGATAAACTAACCGGGTTGAGACAAAATTGGTTGGGGTTTGTGTGGATGTAACGTGAGAATGTGGTAAACTAGTACAATATAGATGATCATTTATATTTAGTTGAGAACTCCATACTACCAACAAAATGTATTCTGCACACATTTCGTAGCAATAAATGGTTATTTCTTTTTTATTTCGCTTTATATTATAAGAATTTATTAAACCCATTCGATTGTAGAGTTTGGATAATCCAGATATGCAATGATTGTCAATGTAGTGGTTTTCCGTGTACGCCGATTTTTGCTTTTGTTAGAAAAAGAGAGGAGTCGAGTCGTTCAAAAGATATTTTCGTGGCAGGTTCAGCAAAATAAGCAACAGTTAAGTGCTATGAAACGCAAGGTTGGCGATGCAGGAGTGGAGGAACTGAGACCTGGGGAGCCGCCCGCAAAAATTAATTCGCGTTGGACTAACGATGAGTTACTTATGGCTGTTACGGCGGTTAGGAAGTATGGTAAGTCAATAGTTAATTGCTCAATTTGATTAATTAATTGTTAGGCTTTTCTATGAAGGCGTTACGAAATAGTGCGCAGGGCCTTATAAAAAAAAACAGTAATATTTTTTTAGGCTATTAGCGAAAAAGATTTAAAAAAGGATTTTATTATAATTTATTTATTCTCTATATATACAATAAAACTTGATAGTACTGAAGCAAATTTAACTGAACTGATAAACTGGCTGGTGTGTTAATTGTTGGATAGTTAAAAATGGGTAAGAGGTAAAGTGTGTAATACTCCAATTTTCATGTCTATCATCATCATTTATTTTTTGTGTATATGTATGTGCTCGTTATATTTTGTGATTTTCATGTAGTTATACGTCGCACCTACATCAAGTTTAACTTTCTCTCTTAGGAGGACTGACAGAAAATGTCTTTATAGAATTAAGTCCCAACCCTATATCCTTACCTGAAAGTGCTACATAAAATATAAATAAATGAAACATTCATACCGATAGCCGTGCACTGATATAAAATATACACATAATTTTTTTATTTGTTTATTTATGTATATAGATTTTACTGTTTAATCAATTATTAATAGAATGGTACAATTATTTAGGCAAAGATTTTCAAGCGATTGCGGAGACACTTGGCACGAAAACGGAGGCCCACGTTCGTACTTTCTTCATATCCTACAGACGCCGATACAATTTAGACGCTGTATTGAGGGAACACGAGGCAGATCGCGGGAACGCTAATCACATACAATCAGGTCAGTATAATCGACAAAACAATGTAAATGGAGTTTAGTTCTTTTTTTTATACGACAAGACAACGACGTTCTCTCGATGGTAAGTGATATACCTGCTCATAAGCATGAGCCGCTCTTTA
>DWLS01003433.1:0-15731 GCA_018246255.1 Pachliopta kotzebuea | reverse complement strand
ACAGTATCTAAAATTAGTACAAAATTGTAATGTTAACTATACCGATAATGATATTAAAAATTTTAATAAATTATATGAGTATTTGTTTTCATTTATTTACACTGTATATCTGTATCGTCGAATACACTAAATTCTACTTAACATGTATATACTACTTTTTGGTGATGTTACTGCTAGTAGGTTTCTGTTAGCGGAGACCGTCTAGGTACGTAGTTACCACCGCAGCTCCTATTGCAGCCGACAAATAGTAATTTGCAAACATTACCGTGTAAAGTGTTTGAAGGGTGCTGTTAGGTACTAAAATTACTCGGGTACTATACTCGTACATCTCAACGCGACCAGGGGTGAGCAACCTATTTAATTAATGGGCCAATTTCAATGTTAATATATTTGGCAGTCACCAATAGATTAACATTTATTAATAATTTATGAAACAATAATGACAAAAAGATTTCATTAACAAATTTAGTATGTACTACCATTTTGAATTTTAGAAATGCTTAGAGTGCCTCGTGTTGTTCATCCTTGGTGTTTACTACCTTTACTTACCATCAGATAAACGATTCTTTTGTCTGGTCTTTTCGAGGAAAATAAACTATTTTTTATTATAACTAAAAGCAAAAATTTATAATACTCACCAAACATGAAAGTAGATTTTGTTGTCATAAATATCTTATAGTACTTTTAATAATTGATTACGTCGTGTTTGTGTCAAAGATCTGAAATAATTCTAGACTCGAAATCAACAAGAACCTGATTTGTAAGCGGACAAAGTTGCCGTGTAATTAAAGTAATGGAAATTCACGTATAAATAAACCGTTTTGCCAAGTATGCCATTAAAGTGTCGTCGGTTGATAAAGGAGCTCAGTTCAGACCTGTCGTTTATCTAGTTAAACATGTTCCGTCCAATCAACATATAACATACAAAGTTGTTGAAGATTTAGGGACCATTGAGATGATAGTAGTAGTGTAAGGGGTTCTATACAACTCACGGAACTCAAGCCAATCAATAAACGAAACTCTGGCTCCTCTCCCTGCAGCATTGAGCCAACGTGGTGGGAGACGACCCAAATCCCTCAACTATTGAGGGAGTCCTATGTCCAGCAGTGTACCGGTATGGAGATGAAGAAAGAAGAGTTGATTGTTAACAATTTACGTATATAGTTACTGGTAATAGGTCTTCATTGTTAGATACCGTGTAAGTAAGTACCACCACAGCTCCTGTTTCTGCTGCATGATAGTAATCTGTATATATAACTGTGTTCCAGTTTGAAGGGTGTTGTATGCTAGTAAAATCACTGAGGTAATGAGACTTAACATCTTATGTATCAAGACTATTTCCCCAATATAGTAGGGCTATGATTAATAATATTTTCTTCATTAAATATTTTAAGTCTGTCTTACTTTCCTTTTTCCTATCTAGTCTGTTCTCCCTTATTATATTTCGTAGTAATTTTAATGTTGAAACTAATCATTCCACGCAGAAATAATTTTTCTGTGTTTAAGTATTTATTCAAGTAAATTTGAACTTTAAGTCTCAGTGCGTTAAGTAATAATTCGGTTGATTGCATTTTCGTTGCATCAAACCGAACAGTGAGCCGCCGGCGTCCTTGCAAGGCCGTAAGTGGGCTTACCGGTACAAAGCGCGCCGACATCGCGTGGGCACCGCTTTGCACACTTATTAGCAATACCACCTTTATTGTTTGCAAATCGTGGGAAACGTTGATGGGATTTATTTTTTCATAACGACCTACGTGTGGGCGAGTTGATGGGAAAAGCGATTTTTCTGCAATTACCTGCGCGAGAACGGAAATTGCTCGCGCTTCGAGCTTCGGAGGTTTCAGTTTTTGTTAACGTGCACTATGAATTGATGTTAGGAAATTGTTAGTTGGTTCTGTTTAAGACACGACACGGCTATACTGCACAACAGTAAAATATTTACTACAACCTATACATCAATATAATCATACATTTTACTATATTCCGATAACACCATAGTAAAGATTTAAATATTAAATAATTCTATCCTATATAAGGTTTTCATGATAGTTTACTATCTAGTTTATTGCCCAAACATTGCATTTTTATCTTTTTTACCATTGATTACTTGCTTTTAGCTTCTATTTTCTTTACACTTATATCTTTACTTTCGTTATTTCTATTACACTACTTTCAACTTTTATTGTTATCATGGAAACAATGAACAATTATTCAGATAATTAAAATACATTACTTTAATAACAAGACTAATAAAGAATATACTAAAGAATATTCATAAACATCCTAACATCATACTGTTATAAATCTCTCTGATTTCTTTAATATACTTATTGTTATAACTACATTTATTACATTTTAATATTTCATCGCTTTTTTTATTTTTATAGGCTTCACATTGAGCTCACTTTCACTTGGTATTAAGTGACAGTCGAACTGTGAATGTCTTTACTTGTGGTCTCTTTTGCCGGAGACCGTCTTTGTAGGTACCACCGCAGTTCCTATTTCTACCGCCAAATAAAAATGTGCTAACAATACTGTTTCGGTTTGAAGGGTGTTGTAAGCTAATAAAATTACCGAAATAATGAGACTTTACAAGTGATCACTTACCATCAAGTGAACTCCTTGCTCGTCTTGTCGAGTAAAAAAGTGTTGAAGATCTCACGTCAATACTGCTCTTGTATATTGACATAAGAAACAATGTTGTTATGACGTCTCTAGTAATTTACTCATACTCTAATTGAACCAGAAAGGTTTGTTTTACAAAACAAACGATTAGGCTCTAAGTCACGGAGTCAGTTAATCTAGTTTATTATTGTCGCTATTTCTAAATTCCACATAGTTATTATACTGTAAGTAATCCAAACAATAAAACTCTTAATAGATTTACTATGAGCGCAACAATATCAGGCGGATCTGTTTAATCTGTCGCCTTACTCCAAATAACTTGCAGGGTGCTGGTTACTGCTTCACAATTATATAAAGCCTGGCCGTTTTACTGACGATAAATCACGCTGTATACAGTATTGCAGGCGACACGATGTAATCAAATTCCAGGTTTATTACAGCTGCTGGTGAATTAATTCAAGTTGTACGGGAGCTGCTGACTCTCGGTTTGTAGGGTGTGGGCAGAAATCAGTACATTTCTACATCATGCTGGAATAAATTGGTTAATTTATGGATTTGAAGCAATGCCGCTGAGTAGGTGTCGGCACATTTACTTCTATAAACACTAGTTGTATTTTAATTCTAATTATACATTTCAAGTAATTACATCCATTTTAAGGCTGGGCTAATTTTTACATATTTTGCGTACATTGCGAAAGAATTTTTTAAAGGACCTTATTAAGGAAATGTGCATAAAGTTTTAAATTTTTTCCTTGAATGCAGTAGATAGACTTTCGTAATTCTCTGTGTTATTTGTAAGGTACTTATCAACAGTCGATATTCCGTCGCTCCGCAATGTATACACATTGTTAGAGAGTTGATTTATCGACGGTTCGATCTATAGAATATAGTATTAGATATCTATTAAAAAAACTACCTACTGGATGTTGGTATCTATCGCCGGAGACCGTCTAGATACGTGTAGGTACCACCGCAGCTCCTATTGCAGCCAACAATCGTTACAGTGCAAACATTACTGTGTTCTTCCATAAAGGATATACTACTACCATACTATTGAAATTACCATGGTAACGAGACTTAATACTCCACGTCAAAGGAATAGGCTCAATTTAATACTGTGTACATCATGTTAACCAGCGCCACGTTCTAGACAGGGGTATCATTTACCATCAGGTGAACTCCTTGCTCGTCTCGTAGCCTCGTCGAATAAAATAACCTACGTTCAATAGCTATTGAAGTTATTCTTCTTCTTAAGGTAACATCTTTCCAAGGTCAGCGATCATTACGCCAATTTGGACCTTAGATATCGCGGCTCTGAAAAGCGAACGGGTGCTCTTTCCAAACCACTGGCGTAGGTTTTCTAGCCAGAATGTTCTTCTGCGATTGAAGTTATTACCATATACATATTACAATATTTAAAAATATCAATCACTTCTGTAGAGTAAAAGTATGGATCAGATAATAATTTTAAGTTTTTTCACTTTTTTTTCGAAGAATAATTAAAATCTGTTCACCTATATACACGTGTAGATTTAAGTTGTGGACTTAAAATACTTTTTCTGTACTATGTCTTTTTTATGTTTTAAATATTTTCTTGTAAATTGATTTTCCAATGATAATTAGTTAAGATACTCACCGAGTCCGCAAATAAGGTATGTGGGCGGAGGCTTCAGCACGGAGCGGGAGTACGCCCCCCGGACCGTCTCGAGGGCCCGGGGGGCGCCGCCCACCAGCAGCACACCAGGGGACACGTACCCGGCATACCGGAGCTCCGCTGTCGCCGCAGCTAGGGCTCCGGCCCACCAGCATTTAGCGTTCGCTGCCAGGAAACTCTGCAAGACAAGAATAATATCAGATTAGGGAATTACACCTACTACTGACCCTAAGAATAAGCTTACAGACTTATTTAAAACATTGCACTACATCAAACTAAAATCATTGGTACGATCGTGGCTCTTCCTCATGTCGTAAACCATTTTGTGAACCATCAGCTTCAACTCTTCATTCTTGATAGGAACAGTACAGGAATGGGACAAGTTTCCTCGCTGTTCCCGTCTAGTATCTTCAAGAAAATAATATATAGGCTTTGACTAGGTTCACTGCGTTTTACCACCACAGACCTCATCATCAATTAACAATTCTGGTGAATAACCGTTTTTGTTTTTAATTATAGACAGTTAAATTAATTAAATTTCTAATGAGTTATTAAAAGAGACAAACCGCGATATTATTATAAGCAGATTATATACTAAGATTAAATTTAATAGCGATTATACCATTCATTGTTAGAAAGTATTTCGTACATTTTCATTATAGTAAACTGTAGCGTACAATTAGTAATTACTACACAGTTAACGCTACTTTCAATCATCTAGCCGAGCAAGTATTAATTATATTTTCAGAGCTCACAGTTTATGCTATATAATAGCTGTTATTAAATCCAGGGAAAGGGTTATGTAAATATTAACTTAAGGAAACGATTAAAATAATGTTTTTGAGTATATCAGACATTGTATACTAATACTCATAAGGGCTACTCTTTCACGAAACAGATAAGGATTTGTATCTATGCTGTCTAAGTTCGAATTCGTAAATGTTACATATCCTCAAACGTTCTTAGAATATGTCCATTTCCTCAAAATCTATATCTTTACTGGAAGCTTTAGCTCGGTGGTGATCGTTCCCGCTTATTAAATTATCAAGGCTTGTTTAATCATGATTATAACGTATTTTAAAAGGTTCAAGATTATATTAGAATCATTGTTAACACAATACTATCATCACCATGATCATTGTCAGCCGGATAACGCCCACTGCTGAGCATATGCCTCACTCATAGATAACGCCAAACAGTCCAAATCCATATACATTCAAAGTAAGTATCATTATTAAATGAACGAATGGATAACTTGGAAAATAATAGCTATACTATCTTTTGGTAAAGGAGTAGATTCTTTATAGGTTTTTAAAAGTTGAAATATATCAAATAGTAAACTACTTCTTTATCTATTCAAAACATCATTACATTGTTATGTAATGATGTTTAGTTTCGTTGCTGTGTGAAATTCAAAGTATTTTTTTTACAACAATCTTAGTAATGTTTATTCATTGTTGTGTTGACCCAATTCAGTTGATACAGCTGCTCATAATAATGAGGTGATGGCATTGCGATCGTCACCTTGAGACGTAAGATATCGGTCTGGTAAACAGTAATATGGGTGGCTACAACGACCTTCAAATTAGAATACAGTAATGTTATCAGTCTTTAACTTATCAGCTCTTTCATGAAGTTTTGCGGCTATAGACTAAATATATTATTAATCTTTATTGTATTACTTTTCAGAGTTTATAAGGAGATTAAACTGTGTTCGCAGAATTAAGCAAACAAGTCTAAACTCCACATTAAGTGTTACATGATATACATAAGAGCTTTCGAATTTACGTGTTCCAGCAAGTTATCAATAAATTTAACATATGAATATTTTACGTGAATAGCGTGAATCGATTACACGACACGCTACATGGTAAATAAAATGCAAATTTTATTAAAATCCACCAAAACTTAATTTCATTTTATAAACTTAATAACTTCAAGAATTTCAAGTCCAATCAACATTCGCTATAATTGAAAAATAACTTATTTATACATGTTTTGAACAAATTGTATGAAATTTCTTCATAACTTTGAATTCTTATTGAACCAGTGCTATATGTAATATTACTCGGTGGTCCAAGGGTCGATTCTGATAGCGATCTACATCCGAGGGCCTCAAGCTTCGCCTTGACCCGCGCCTCAACACATTCGCTCGGCATTTCGCACCATTTCACAACTTGCACTTCAACTTCCCGCCACTGCACACCACAAAATCAATTGCGACACACTCCAAGCATATATTTAATACTGTACAAGTCAATAAAATGCTAAGATTTAAGTAAACCATTATCTAGAATAACGCCTGTAAGACGTAAACAACTGGCGTATATAATTATTCGACTCCAAAGTTTATATAATAGATTCAAGATATTTTACAACAGTTTACAATCTTGTTAAATTGATTGATAACTAATATTTACACGAACTTTACCAATTTTTTTATACTTAACATACATTTTTCTTGTTGTTACAAAGTTCTAACTCTTGACCTTATTTATGTAAGAATTTAAGTCATTATTAGACATATGAAGTATGCGAAAATACTTCGGCGTGCAAATGTGTGTGAGGATAGAATCTGTGTACCTTGATGTTGTATAGTAATTTAAGCAGGATAAGGATACCTGTAGTTATTCTCACGGAAACTTAAACCCTAAATAATATATTTTGATTTATATCAAACAAATATGATTACCGAATTATGAGGAATGTAGTATCCCAGAGAACATACATAATCTGTTAATAGTATGACAGAATTTAGCCTAATAGAAATCACTTTATATCCATCTTCAATGTGAATAAATTCGATATTGGCCTTTTTAATAGAACACTTTCACAACCATAGAGTGAAGAAGTGAAGAGTATATTTAATTTTATATCGAAGCTACTGGTAGTAAGTCTTCATTACCAGATACAGTCTAGGCAGCTTCTATTGCAGCCGACAAACAGTAACATTACTGTGTTCCGAATTTGAAGGGTGCTGTAGCTAGTGAAATTACTGTGGTAATGACACTTAACATCTTACGTTTCAAAGCCACAAGCGCAATGATGTTCTGTGTACAAAATATTAATCGCCACGTGGTTATAAGCAAGCTTATCACTTACCATCAGGTGATCGCTCCGCTCTTCTCGTACATAATAAAAAAGCTAGTTCTTCACAAATCTGTACCAACTACTTAACTTTATTTATAGTATTAATGAACGATAGAACTGGTAACACCTCGCGCAAAAGCCTTTGAAATACTAGATAAAAATCTGTAGTATATTTCAAACTTCACCACTTATTTATCTTAGAAATCGAACCAACTAACCTCTGTATTCCAAAACAGATGTATAGCTGCAAACCAATGGAGACCAGTCAATATATATTTTAAGAATTGTATTGTAATAAATCATCTCTTATCTTGTTACCAGTGCGATAAAATTATGCAAACACAGCGGCTTTATATCCTCGTACCCGATCCGGTGGTGTTAATGCATCTGATCACGGCATAAAGTGAAAATCTCATTTGCAATTTATTTAATATAAATATAATGTTGCAATGTTATCGGATTTTACCTTTATTAAATTCGTAACGTCGAATGAATTATATTAATACCATTTTATATGGCAACACCGGAAATCGATTACATTCCTTCACATTTTTAATATTATATTAAAAACATAATCATTGTATTTCTAAGTGAATAAGTTTTGTGTAACAGCTTAAATTGTAGGCGTGTTATATGTATAAGAAATTCATCAACTAATTTTATTTATTTTTTTAAATATGGCATATACATAACGTAGTTAAAGTATTTTGTTTAAATATAAGTAGGTTTAGTAACTTAAATGAATACTTTTGCAATTGAATAGCAGATTTAGTCTCTATTACTTGATTTGATCACCGTAAAAGAAACTGATGCGCTGACTTCAACACTCCGTAGCGTTTGTAACTTTTAAACCGGAAGAGCTACATGATGAGTACTCTTTAGAGACAAAATAAAGTAGGATAAGGAGACTAGAAATTCAAAATAATAAGTCTGTACTTCTTTTCGTTAAGGAGTTATAAAAGGTCAAAGTTAGCAGTGTAGAAGGAGAGGAGAAAGTAAAAAGAAAAATTTCCATGAGAATTGAACTCATGACCCTTGTGTCTAAAGTATGAAAATTAGGCCTTAGGCCATTCCGGCACAATCTAATCTTATAAGGTAATGGAAACTATACTTTCTTAGTACTTAGTATACTTAGTTTAATATTTATCGATAAGATTTTCCAGCGTTGATGTATGATCCTACAACTCTCCTCTTTTTAATTTTGTGAAAGGGAACAGGTCGTTCACCTGATTGTAAGTCATACTGCGCCCTTTTGTGATCATCGCCTTCTGACAAAGATTATATATATGAAAGATGAGGAGATGATTATTAAATTAATATATTTTTAATTCAGACCATCTATCTATTAGTTTAGTAAGGATTAGTAAGGATTAGTAACAGTATACTGCTTATATACTATGTTAATTTAATGATAAAGCCTTAATTTAAAATAATAAAATATAATATCTTTAGTGATTATTAACTTAGTAATTCCAAATTGTTGCCTTGATTAACTTAGTTTTATTGATCAACGTTAAAAGTTTTGAACAACTCATGCTAACACATCTGACCAACACGTAATAACAAGGTTTATATATCTATCAGTTAAAGCAAAATAGACTCTATTTCTATAGGAAGGAGATTATAAATAGCTTGTCAAAAGTTTAATGTGCTTATAAGTTAAAGTATACGAGAAATAAAACTTGATGTCATCAAATATTCACCTTGACGGTGATGTCATTTCGCGTAAGTCCGTTAAGTTTTTATTTTGTGTCGTTTAAGGTCGCTCACGGGCAAATGTTACTTGAACGTAAACTGCTGCCATTTAAACGGCGGTCAGCAATTAGTGTGATTAAAATGGTAAAAAAGATAATGAACATGAAATAACAAGAATTATTTATGTTTAGAATAGATAAGAAGGAAATAGAGGATCGACTGAGTGACATTCCTTAGGCCTATGACTTTATAGTCTCAAGCTATCAAGAATAGGACTGAGGTAAGCACAGCCTGTCGTAGAAGGTGTCTGAAAGAGTTTTCTATTTCGAGAACATTGAAGATGAGGGCCCTCACTGACCATTAAGGGAGCCGAGGGCGAAGGACAAATACTAAATGGTATCATATTTTGTTGTAGCATAGTGTGGAACTGGGGAAGGTAACAGCTTTCCCTAAGATGTTCTTAGCAGCAGTGCAGGTAGGCATTGATAAGTGCCGTAGGAGCACCGAAGACTACCACCGACAGGATTTTCATAATCAGCCGATAAACACCCACTGCTAGACATAAGCCTCTCCCAAAGATCTCCTCTCCTAATCTTGTGCTATTTGCATTCAGCTTATTCCCACGACCTTCACCAGATCATCGGTTCTCTTTATGAGGCTCGTCGGTCCTCCTCCAGCAATACGTTTACTGGTAGTTACCGGTATATGGTTTGCTGAGTATAAATCCCTCATAATCCTAACTTCTCCTTAGAAGCAGGGTATGTTTTGAAAATTTCCACTGCGACAACAAAAGAGGTCTATGACTAGTAACAGCAATAGGCTGTAGCGAAGTAAGACTTTGTAATGCTTTGAATCTATGTTTTACATTTGATTACATTATAGAAATATTTGACTGCTCCCGTTTGATTTAAACTGAGGTCCCTAATTCGATTCCGTCCCAATACATCGTAAAATATGTTTGGAGGTAGATTTTTTCGAATGAGTCTGGTTTACTATTATCATCGGAAATTGCTCATATACACCTATTTATACTTAAACATACCTTATATGAAGTTTTAAAATATTTAAGTTTCAACTTGTTTTGTGAACAGTGACAAACTGTTTAAGAAATATTTTAGCCATAAACTAAGTATTAATATTACTTAATCGAAATATTTTTCTTTGGATGTATACTTAACTCTTGATGAGCTAACGAGGTTGATTATATTGTTAGTTAAGTGGATATCTCAATCTCAGTTATTATCGGGGTGTCAGTATTTCAATTTATTATTATATGATTGTAGCCACAGCAGCTATATTGGGTAACTAGATACAAGCTGACCTTTTAGATCGTTATTATTTTTGATGTGATGCCCCTCCTTATAATTCCCAAGAAATATAGCATCTATTTTAAAATACAATAGAGTATATAATGCATTGTAAACTACAGCAATAATCGATACCGGATTTGTAATACGATTATATTTATTTTCACGCCTCTCCGAAGTGAAAGAGAGCTATTATCAGTGTTAAATGCGAATTAAGTAAGAGTATTTCGCTTGTGTTGTAAAATTAGAAATCATTTAATGGCTTATGTTAAAGGCTTGCAAAATGTTCATTAAGTTATAGCTTCAGGGATTTTTTAGTGTTTCGATGTCGGACGAGTCTTGCTTAACTTATACTTAACATATTTACCGACGACAAAGTTCTCAGACTTTTACAACTCTCTCCGATATGATTATTTACAGATAAAACAGATCATCTTTCAATATCCGAATTTAAGATTGATTTGTGAATCTTACTTGTTAACGTAGTTTTTTTTTAAATAAAACATGTATTTGTCATTATTGTTATTTTAAGTGAGAAACAGTATTTTTAAAACTATTTCATCTATATAATATAATTCAACATAACTAAAAATAGAAGTATTTACAATGTAATAGCGATTTAGTCATGTTGTAATGTAGTTAATAGTTTTTCGGAGTTCCTTTATGTTCGATTGTCTTTAAAAAACTAAGTGTTTTATAAAGTAAATTAATGTTAAAAGTAAGTTTACCTTTTTAATAATAACTATTATATCATTACTCGTATGATTTGTTATAGTAAAAAAAACGTCATATGTGTCTTGAAAAGTAATCTTCCCAATAAATCAACTTAAGTAAAGAAAACTAATTTACTATGTATTATATTTTATAGATTTAAACATTCATATAGAGAAACACAAAGTATAACGAATAAAGAAAAAACAATGTAGTTGATCTATTACTGCAGGCATTCGCAATGTATAATGAACATGTTTCAACACGGGAACAGAACCTGCTCACACGGGAATCTCCGCCGGACCGTATACATAGTACTTGCGAATTCTCACATTAAGTATGGGTTCTAACTTAATTATTACATTGTAATTCATTCCCGTTCTGGAAGGTTAAGTTCTTTGTACGAACTAGAAATAGTAGTAAAGTATGATTTTTACATTTCATCATCACCGTCATCGTCATTTCTACTGATGTACCTTCACTGCTGGACATGAGTCTCTTGTAAAGTAGTTATTGTTTTCTTTTATTGTTATTACTGTTAAAAAATCTTAAAGATAAATTAATCTAAACATTGATAATATTACTTAACAGCTCTTTTTAATTTTTTTTGTATTCTACTTGGCAACGAAACAGACCAAAAGTTTACCTAATGGTAAGTAATACTACTTCATAGCAACAAGGCGCTGGTAAAAGTAGTATACTCTGCACTACAATGCACTTGTCGCCTTAGGAAATAAGGTATTAAGTATAGTTAGACCAGAATTTTTAATAGCTTACAGCATCTTCCAAACCGGAACACAGTAAGGTTTGTACAGTACTGTTCGTGGGCTGCAATAGGAGCTACCGCGATATCTACCTAGACGGTCTACCTACTACAGAGATCTACCACCAATATATACATTCAAGTCTGTATTGAGTAATATTATATCCGAATATATTGTTAATATCATTTGTATTATATTATTTAATAATAACCATATATGGATAAGTAAATAGATAAACTGTTTATTACTTACATTATAGTACAGTTACTAAATTAATCTAAACTTATAATCCAAATGGAGGCAAATGCAGTTTTATCGGTATAAGCTATCTTTTCCAAATTACCCATAAAGACAAGAGAGATAAAATATACAAATAAATAATTTACAAAAATGGGTTCAAGAATTGTTTACAATAACATATAGTTATTGAACAGCAGTGTTTATTTATATAAGAAACCAATATACACGATATATACAAAAATATTAGTTTACATGTAGCATCAATAAACTTGTGAAAGAGTCTGAAAAGTTTTCATCTGAAATGATAAATGGACTTTAAAATTTGTGGAATTGTTTGGAGAGCGAAACGATGTCGCGGGTTCGCTCAAAACAACAAAAGAAATACAACTTCTTAACTTGAATCGGTCGCAGTTAAGTTAAATGGATCCCCGCTAGTTTTACGATCGAAAGACTATTATGAACTCATCCGGGAGTTGTGAAGAATATCTAACTATATTTTCGGGAATAAAATATACAAAAGTTTTGTAAAAGCTTTTATTATTCAATTCAAAATATTTCACAAATTTTTATTTTAAAACAAGACTATGTATTTTAGTTACAAACAATACTGTTCTTTCGTATAAAACTTCTGGAAAACAAGTCTATTATGATTGGATATACTGATAGAATAAATTCCACATAAACACGAATTATATAACCCAAAAAAACAGAGATCTTAATTTTACTTTGGAAAATAATATAAAGATATAGATACTGTGAAAGTTTAATATTTACCAAAAAAAATATCAATAAGAAAAAGTTAAGTTAGTTACTATTTCATTTAAATTATTTCTATGACAGTAATTTTAAAGTTTTGTTAACCGTATTAACTTCTATTTAAAGGAGTCAAATCATACATTTATAATGTGAAATCTTAACTTAACATTCTTTGAACTTAAGGCTGTTTTATATTCTCTTGCTTACGATTTAAGGAACCGCTTTGAAACTTAGCACCCTTTTAGAACTTTGCTCTTTTTACGGAGCCGACCACCTCGCCTGTACTAAATTTGGACCCTTTTTAACTTTATATTTTGGGTATGGTTATATTATTATAGTTGTTTATTTAGTTGACATAATCTTAGTTGAGACAAATATAAGTATATTACATTAGAATTCCTTCAAACTCAAGCTAAAAACAGACCAAGGTTATCAGGATGAAAATTGAAAGGATAATTAGTATGTTGCACATTTCTTATTGTTTATTATGTATATAATTTATTTGTACGTATTCTCCTTAGGAGATTAGATAACATATGTTATATGTCATAACATAGTGTATTCAATTACAGGCGAGATATAATCAGCCGTTTGACAGATGTGTTCATCAAATGTTGTAACAGTAGATAAATGTTCGGACAGGATTATAACAAGTACTATATGTTAATGCAGTAATGTCGGTTGGACCAGGCTTTCTTACATTTATCATATTATGTATGTGGAAACGAGAAGCAACAGTTCAAATTAATCAATGTGATGTTTAGAAATTTAACTGTCTGTTAAGTACATAATACATAATCATACTCGTTGTACATCTACATTTATTATCTTCTGATTTTTTATTGATAGTTTAACTTACACTAAAAATAACAATTCTATTGATGTTTTTTCCTGTAACAAAGTATAGTTATTAACAATTGGATAGGAGTAAGAAATGATTGTCTTTCTCTATCATCAAAAGTTTGATAGATTTTAGTAATGATAAAGTTATGTGACATTGGTTCACAAAACAAATTTCTTATATATTACTTCAGGAAACATTATTTTGGACAGAATCACAGCGTGAACACGGCGCACGGTCGGAATGCTTCTTTAAAACCAATAAACCCTAGATTTATGGAGTAGTTTAGCACTTCTAAGGCCAATCGTAACGTCTAATGTTTGCTTACAAATATTGAAGCTAATGAATTGCTCGTACAAATGCCGCAATATCGCGTAATACATAGAATAAGGTGTAAAGAATACATCAGCGATTAATAAACACAGAATAGTTGTTATATGAGATTATTTTCCCTATATTTTCTTATAAAAAAAGGTATTTGTTAAATGATCATTGTTTAAAAAATAAATAAATATACTTTTACATAATACCTATAAGACTAATCCTGTCAGTGTAGTTATTTTTTAATAACGACCTTATAAATAAATGACATAGTAACTTATATATTGGAGTAAATTTTAATCAAAATCGGCCTAAAAGATCGTCAAATATAATATGTTATATGCGGTTAACAATTTATAGCATTTCACACTTAAAATATAACACATAACCACAGGTTACCTTCGAAGCGTACGTCAACGGGAAAACCGCAGATCTCGGAATTCATTCAGAGGCACGACTCCAATCTATTGAAAATCGCAAGAGAAATATTAATCATGTAGATATGTATACATGTACACATGTGATGACGTATATAGATTAACAAAGCAAGACTTTTTTACCATTTTATATGATATATGATATAATTTTAAATATAAACAATTAAAAGAGCTCAGAACAAAAGTATTTTGAAGATACCATCTAGATTGGTTAATAACTAAACTAAAAGTTATTTGACAAATGTGATTACTTAATTTCAACATATAACTCACTAATGGATGAAGGAGAGTTTAAAAATTATCGTCTTTTTTACATCTTATCATCAGATACTACTGGGGTATATTATCGTCGTTATGATTGCTACCTAATTTTACCCTATAAATTTTCACAACAAAGTTAAACTATTAGTTCTAAGAAATATATTAATTTCATTAAAAAAATGTTCGTCTGTTTATTTTAGTTAACTTTAAATCTGTATCAATCTCCCCAGGATTTTATACAGGCAAATAGAAGTATAAAAGAGTTCGTACATAGAAATAATTCTTAAAATAATTAAAAAAATTCTTAGAGTTTGTAATTATAGTAAGATTTCTATGTCCCTTGTAATGACTATATAAGTATAATAAAAATATCAGGTTATCATGTCTGTCGGGTTTTACAAGTAAAGTATAATTTATTTACGCACTTTATCATCTCTATAATAAATTACAAAACGCAAACAAACATTACTATATCCTGTTTGATGGGTTTTTACTGGTGGTAGGTCTTGGAAAACGTCTAGTTACCACCGCAGCTCCTATTGCAGCCGACATGAAGTGAAAATATTACTGTTGATTTAAAGGGTGCTGTAAAGTGAAATTACTAGGGTAACGAGACTTTATATCTTATGTATCCGCGACAAATAGAATGTTGTGCAATGTTTATCATATTAACTAGCACCTTGTTGATATGGCCAAGCGTACTTTTAATGTTTTTTCCTGATATTATTATTGAGAGCTTTTTATTCACACATCATTTAATACTTCTCATCATCATCATCATCAGTCGAAAGACGTCCACTGTTGGACATAGGCCTCCTTCAATAGTAAGGGAATACAGGCCTCTCTAATAATACTTATACTATCTTATCTACCATTACTAAATTTGTACATACACATTTATGTATGGTATATTACATGTTCTTATTACTGTTATTAACTTTAGTACAAATATCTTGCTAAGTCGGTGGAGGCAAACTTCTGCCAGCCTTCTCTGCCTCCGCTGGTTAAGCCTGATGGCTCATTGGCCCA
>DWLS01003432.1:0-15733 GCA_018246255.1 Pachliopta kotzebuea | reverse complement strand
GCGCCACCGCGACTCGTTTTTCGTACTCCGAGTACGGAATTAGGTTAAGGTACAGTTCATATATATAAGTATCTATTTTATCATCTCCCCCTTTTCTTTCCCACCTCTTCTTCCTTCCCCAAATCCTCTTCCCTCGTCTATATATACTTATATATACTTTTCAGCTCGCGGAGTCCGGATCCGCGAGCTCAGGGTCCGATGAAGCTTTCGCGGCCATGATGGTGGCCGAAAGCATCGACATCATTGCAAAAAAAAAATAGAAAACTAAAAATTAGTTAAGCTCGCCTGTAAAATTTATTCCTATGTAATCATTATTTATCGTTACTTTACATTTCTCTACTAAGTGGAAAATAAAATTTAATTAATTTACATTATGTAAGTTTTAATTTACATAACGACGCCTCTAGACTGTCATATAGTAATGAACCTACCTTGGTTTTGATCTCGAATGGTTTAGTAACAAGGTGACTCTCCAATGTTAGCAAACATTGCCAAATTCGCAATGTTAAAATTGACGAACCAACAGAGGTGATAGTAAAATCGGTGTCATGTTTAGACCTTTAACATTTTTGGAACCAATAATTATGTATACAGCAGAGGTTCAATGATGTCTTCGAACTTTATAACATTATGTATATCAATCATCGAGCAAAAAGTGTCAACAAGGGTTTTGCAAGCAAATTATGCAAAACGAGGTCATAAACCCACGCAATTGTCCCCATGATTGAAAAAATTATTGTAGATCAATTTTTTTATTACTCTAAGGGATTATAGTATAGGTAATATACGCGAAAATAACATTATTAATATATACCTGTATATTAGCTTTATAACCGCTTTCAAAATTTATACTTATAAAAGTTGTATAAAATTATAAAATCATAGAATCAAAAAAGACTCCTTTGCGTATGATTCCGTTTTTGTAACAGTCAATAATGAAAAATTGTACAAGCATTTATATTTAAAATTAATAAACCTAACTTAAAAGCAAAGCAAATAAGTCCGTTGAAATGATTATGATGATGAAAGATAAACTGACAAACATTCTTCCGTGTATTTATTTTGACTCTACATATCTTTTAATTGGTGTTTGATACAAGCTGTACATTTTAACTACGTATGTAGGCACGAAAACACTCACACTAGTACAATACACTTTATTCACGACGTACACTTTGACAGGACTGTTGTTAACAATAATCATCCTAACCAAGTACGCTAAACAAAAAATCTCTCTAAGGCGTGTCAATTAATAAGCAGTACCGTCTATTGGTGAGTAGCGGAAACTGATAAAGACGGCATCAAAATTAATATAAATTAAACACAAACTATCTTCATGAAATAGTTATAAAAATAGAGACAGTGACAGGAAAAATCTCATCTCTTCAATTTTATTTATTTATTTCTTTGGATTATTAATTAACAAAAACATTGTTTTTTATTAACAATTTATGTAAAAACTGGAAAACAATTTATCTTTTAACACTTTAATACAAACTACGTATATATATTTATGATATTATACACGTTATACAGTTAACTAATACGTTGTCTATTGTCTTAGATGTGAAGCCCAAAAGTGTATTATACAACATCCGCTTATTTACTTTATGCGATTGAAAGTAGCATATAAATTTCAACTAAAATGCAACTTGCAGCTTACAGCCGATAACATAACAATGACATAATTGCCAAAGTTTACGTAACAATACACCAAACTTATGTTTGTGACATGTTTGAGCTACTTTTCCACTAACGAAACACTCGCCGTATGCTGTAATACGTATTTCCATAAATGTGTAATTTAGAATTTTAATTTTAGAATCATACTAATAACTAATAAAAACGTTTTTATTTCTGATGTTTGATCGAATTAAATTATCAATTTTATTTATTCTCTTTGGCTGTATCAAAAAATTAAAGCACTAATTATTGTTATTAATAGTAATAATAATTATTAACTACTTTAGCAAATCTATCAAGGAAATGATGATATTCGACTCGATAAATTTTATAGTATAATATTACATTTAAAAGATTTCCTTTTAATATTGTAACTATTCTAAAGTAAAAATGGAAGAGAACCATGTATATTAATTTAATATTATAGTACCTATCATGAAAAAATCTCAGCAAATATCTGTGTACAATAATTTGGAAATTGAGTCATCACTGAAAGATGCGGAGTAAAATTTTTATGATCCACTTTGTATGGGATTAACGGCTTATTTGCAGGTTTACAGCGCTACCCAAAGCTACTGAACGAGTTGGAGCATGAGTTCCGACGGGTAGTGCCTCCTGAGCTGCTCTCGTCAGATGAGGAGCGGACTAACAAGGTGGCAGACCACATCAGGGCCTTTTACTTTCAACAACGACCGGTCGATACGAGAAATATAAACAATCTTATTGATGTGAGTTATACTTTCATTACACAAAGAATTTGTTTCAAAATCAATAAAACAACTCGCACATAGCCATGCATTATATGTATTAACAAAATGCAATGAATATATATAATGTTACGTAAAGATCCACTCATAATAAAGTGAAAGCGATGTTATTCAATTTGGTAAGGAAGCTCTACTTGTTTTATTTGCTCTGACTACTATCTTGCCGCGTCCAGTTTTTACGGGTTTTAGATTAAATGTAGGATCTATTACTAGAGAAAATTATACTTTACATATATATATATATGTCATTTCTAAGAATCCTACGACACGCAGGCTTGTGATATGTTAATATTAGAATAGTCACATACATATAGAATGCTAATTCCTTTAACGCTTCGTTTTAATTATACTTTACTCGGTATAACAGTTTAGTAATAAAACTTTACACATAATCTCATGGTAAGGAATAATACTTGTAATTTACGACTTTTCACACGTTCTCATTACGTTAAAAAATAAAATAACTTTGGCAGCAAAGATGGAGTGTATTCAGAATAATCAATCTGTTTCATTTATTTATACAGTAAATTAAGGTCTCCTTCAAAACCATGGAAATAACAAATACAAGCAAAAGTATTTTCCATGTATTTCATGTCACCTACAAAAATAAATATTTTCTTGCAGCTTTTCACAGACGTGATGTTTTTAAGGCCAGTACTGCAAACGATCCGTCTACAAGCTGCGACAAATAGAACAAGTCCTACTTACTTATATCGGTTCGCATTCGACGGTGCCCTCGGTTTATTTAAACGTATGTTGGGCATCTCGCACCCGGGAGCCTGTCATGGAGACGAAATGGGTTACCTATTCTATTTCTCTAGGCTTAACTACAGATTAGATGACGAATCCACAGAACTGAACGTGTCTAGGAAGATGGTACAGATGTGGACAAACTTCGCAAAAACTGGGTGAGTAAATTGATTGAAATAAAAATTTGTAAGTACAACCCCTTCGTTTGAAAACACGAATTGAAAAAAGTGGATAATCTTAAATTTTTTGGTAGGGTTTGTTGAGTTACAATTCAAACGTAAAAATATAGATTAAAATCTGTTTAGCCGTGTTGTTCATAAAAGGCTCAAGAAGACTAAATAGAGAGATCAAAGAAATCGAGACACAGGAAGGCCAGTCATTAATAATAAGCATAACATATCGTAATACAGGCATTTATCATTTTAATTTTTACTTACGTATTATATAACTTCAGACATCACCAGCAATAACAGAACTGACCGAGTGACCGTGTACTCGTTACGGTTTTATGACACATTTGAAAAGGCAATTTGACTGTTTATTACATTTTAATAATCTTTACTAATGTCTGTAACGATGCAGCCTTAGGCATACATATAAGTTAATCGCAACGCATACAGAATAACAGAAATCGTTTCTGTATTTAATTTGTGATGAAATTTTAGAAACAGTAAACAGTACTGCTTCCTCCAAGTACAAAGAAGACAGAATACTGTGAAACGGGTTGACAATTAATTTATTTACTTTTAAGGAATTCCCGTCTATTTTCTGCTATCTTCGTTTTGGACCTTTCTGTAATAAGTGATGCAGATACTTTATTGCATACTTCTTATAAAAGTGGTTTTTTTTCATCTGAAATTTTAACGTAACGGAAATCATTATATCATATCCCTTTGTTTTGTTTTCCGTTCTGTATGCAATCAAATATAGATAATCATATTTTAACTCTCGAAAAAATTTGAAAAAAAATGTTTTGTTGGCGTAGTCTTATATTGCGAATTACAAGTAGATCCTTTGTATTAGTAGGATTAAAAGACCAGTGGCAAGTCTAGTTATGCCAGTAAAGGCACTAGACATAATGTCTATATAACCGGAAAATCAACCGGTATACCATTGCCTGACATTAGATTTGCGCATGCGGTAAACACAGAGTAAATCGATACTTTTAAAAGTATTTATATAATTTCATAAATTTTAATGTTTTTTAATTTTTTTCAGAAATCCAACTCCTCCGGTTGACTACGAATCGATTGTAGACTTTAAATGGTTTCCAGTGAACGATACGGATCACATAAATTACCTCAATATAAACGGAAATTTCACATTGCTTACAGATCCAGAAGCAAAAAGAGTCCGATTTTGGGATTGGTTATATGAAAATTATGCAAATGTGTCAAAAATATAAAAAAAAAAACAATCCTGAGTAAATGTGACATAAATGAAAATAATAATATATACATAAAGCGGTGCGACATTTCACGCAAACCGCTTAGAAAATTTATTGACTCGACTAAAATACATACGAGTAATCTTAAAATAACTTTTTTGAGAATGTATTGAATTATTTTCAATAAAAAGCTAAAGTAAGCTCTGCTCAAGCCAATTCCGCTTATTTACGTAAATATTAAAACCAAAACACGCTATATCCTAAAAGTAAAACTTTCACAAAGTTGAAATATTTTAACGAGTTTCGACCGTTGACTCGTTTTCATTTTTAGTACTCTCGCGTGCACAAAAAGTGAACCGATTCATGGCAACCAAATTGCCAAGAAATCTCACTTGACAAATCATCAGCATACCTGGGATTTGTAATATATCTGCAGTAAGCTAAACTTTCTTTTTAGACACGTTGTATAAAGAAATTAATATGCATAGTTATTGTTTTTACTTTAAATTTGTTTTCGTTACTTTAAGATTGTATGTATTGGTTGATATATTTATAATTACACATAAGTAATTTTATACCCAGTTCTCTAATAGACACAGACTAGCTTTAATAGAAATTATTTTTGTTTTAACGGAATTATTATAATAACGAAAGATATCTTATCAACATATGGTACGAGTTACTCGTCGATGAAATAGTTATTTGTTCAACGTTCATAATTTTAAGAGTATAAATAGATTACAATACTAAGTTTATATTTAAATTCTTTAATAACATTGTCGACATCGACGTTAACATTGCATTCCTGCATGATTGGAATGTTAAAGTTCGTTTCATTACTTTTTGGGAGACAAGAAAGCGTATCTTTAAATGAATAACGGCTTCCCTGAGATTAAATTAAACTAATAATTTACCATTAATATTAAGTATATTTTAAAAATCCTTTACTATTGTAAATAATACTTCTATGTAAGTTATCTTGACTTTTGTACATTACATTTTTCTTTTGTTTAAGTTAGCGATGCTTTATTTAAATATATGTATTTAAATGTAATTTGATGTTTTATTTTAAACAGTACAGTTCAGTTCCAGTTGATATATAGCGTAAACTTAGAATCATAACCCTAGATCCTTCTGAGTGTCTTATGATTGATGATGATGCAAATTGATAACAGTAATAAATGAAGACAGACATAAATTTTTCCAAAGTAATATTGATATATTTAATACTGTTATAGTTATATTAGTACTGTTACGTTTTTGCTAACGTGTTAGTGTAGTTAAAAGGGAGTGGGCGACATGTGCGTTATGGGGGAAATTAAGCGTACATACCCTGGTTCCCTCTACCTAAACAATAATCTCTTAAGTCTCATAAGGTACGGATTTTTTATTATATAAATATAAACTAGCGTTTGACTACATACTATGCTGATTGGAATTTAGTAACTCTATTTTAATAAAAGAAGAGTACAAAGATTTTTGGTATGCATCTTCATATTCAGCATCCTATAGACATCCACAGCTGGGAATAGGCCTCTCCTACTTATGGGGGGATTGGAACCGTCTTCCACCACGTTGACCCAATGCTGGTTAGTAGGACGGTATGCATACCCTGCCCGAAGTCTCTGTCCAAACTTCTCGGTAAGAGAGGATCTTTTTCTCCGTGTTGCCATAGAAATTAAATATTTTTTCCATTAGGTGTAAAATTTAAAAGTAACAATTAATCTGTGTAATCTCAAATAATAAGTTACTTTCCATACTGTTAAAATCAATTTTTAACAGAGGTTTGGTGACACTAAATTTTGTTTCCAAACTATTATGTTTTCTAATGCTACAGATAAATTAAGTAATATAATCTGTACGGTAATGTTTTGGAAATTGACATAAACTTAACCTTATTTTGTCGTCGTACACGCTGTTTAATATAAACTAAGATTAGCGTGAATAATAACTTCATAAATAATCAGTCCATGATAAGACGCTGAAACATAAAGACGTACGTTGTCACAGTAACAAGTTACTTCTATAGCTTATGTGCGATTGCTGGGGTCCCTTAAATTATTTATATAATATAATTCTTTATTTATTAACATGTATAGATTTAGTGTAGTTATTAAATAAATCAAATAAAATTGAATTTTATAATAATTTTGAATTTGTTTGAAATCTAGATTATTAAACGATGTTACTTTCTCAGGTACACATTAAAATAAACAAATATTATAAAACAACTAAGTTAAAATGCAAAACGGTATAACAAATGGATCGTTGGATTACTTTGACCTCAAGAACATGCCTCATATTATTAAAGCATTGTAAGAATTAATTATTATTTTTTAATTAAAATGTTTTTTTTTAAATTCCTAAGTATTTTTAAGCCAATTTGTTTCAGGGACAGAAATCAAAAATTGCAACCTGATGTTCTTCATTTAATTGGAAATACGCCTCTGGTAAAATTAAATAAAATTCCTAAACAAGATGGATTACTCTGTGATATGTGTAAGTTTTTGAAAAATAAACCCGGAATTTTTTTCTTATTAAAATTAAAAATGTATTTTTCTTTAGATAAAATGTATTATTTTTAGATGCAAAATGTGAGTTTTTGAATCCTGGTGGTTCAATTAAAGACCGAATTGCTTATAGAATGGTGTTAGATGCAGAAGAAAAATGTATACTGGTACCAGGAAAATCAGTGATTATTGAACCAACTTCAGGGAATACCGGTATTGGTTTAGCTCTTGCATCAGCTGTGAGAGGTAATAACTTTTTACAATCTCTATGTGATTTCATTACTAATCAATATATTTAATTATTGCCATGTATATTTAAAAATGTATTTATAATTTAGATGTTTCTTGCATTAAACATAATTAATTTACATAGTTTAAGATAACAATAACTTTTAACAGGGTACAGATGTATCATTGTACTGCCAGAAAAAATGTCAGATGAGAAAGTTAACACTTTGTTAGCTTTGGGAGCAGAGATCATAAGAACTCCTACAGAGGCAGCATCTCATGACCCTGATAGTAATCTTATGGTGGCTCAAAAACTCTCTAAGGAAATTCCAAATGCTGTTATGTTAGATCAGGTAAACCTTTTCTCTGTATTGTGCCCTTTGCAAGATATGTTTCGAATTAAATAATTTCAAATTCTTTTAATATTTCTTATAGATATCTTGAGGTTATCATACACAAGATGTTTATAAACTACTTTATCACATTGTTATTATAAATTTTGATTACAATTTTCTTAATTACCCATTAGCAAAAAAATATAATACTAATAATTATGATTAGTTATTTTAAGTTTTACTTTATTTAAATTATGTACTAACTAATATTTTTATTACTTCTTTTTAATAGAGAGGAAATTTGCTCAAGAATTTAATCCTCTTTATAACTTTTACAATAGGACTAATAAAAAATAATAATCATTGGATAAATGATGCTGCTACATTTAGATAAGGCATGAATAAGTAATATGTATAAATTGAATAAAAACATTTTGAGAAGAATACACATCTTAAAAGAACTCAACTGGTTTACATGACAAAGCATAAGGAATGCTTTGTGACAGAACAGAATTTTTTTAGTACTCATTTTAAATATAAATTAGTTTACATTTAATCATAATTAATATATACCTAAACAAAGACAAGACTTAAACTTAAAAGCTTAAAAACATAAATGTTAACAGTAGTTAACATTTATGTTTTTCTAATGGTATGTTTTACATACTGTTTTTATGCAAAGCTTACATTTTAAAAAATATCAAACATCTGGATTAAAATATGTAGTAATCACAACTAATTACTATGCAAGCATGTATCTCTCATATTACATTTCATATGTACATAAATGGGCAGATGCAGTACGTTGATTGCTTGTATATGGAATTAATTTACCTTCATATACTTTGTATGCCTGTGATTTACATGTTGATGCGGCTAACATCTTGCGTTATGTCATGGTTCCAGAGTCACTTTAATAGTGAAGTTTAGACGGCAGTGGGATTTAGCAAACCCTAGCAAACCTTCATTATCCTCATATTGTCAATCTGAAACGGCATGTCTTTATTCTGGTAGTGATAAATATTTATTTGCTACTCGGTATTCTTTTAACTCGACGCGCTGTGTATTTAATAAAAAAATATAATAAATACTCTTGCTACTATTTGTCACAAAGAAGACTCGAATCAGCTTACAATAAGTATACAAAACTTGATTTTCCAGTGTATTAGCAAATCGAGTGACGTCAAACAAATACATTGACACCTGCAATGATTTACAAAAAAGTGTTTTACTCCTGCATATCAATCTATATGAAATTATACAAAATTATGTATAAAAACTACTAATAACATTTGCACACGCTGCTGAAACCGGCAACAGATTTATAAAAATATTATATTCCTAACACGGGGCAAATATTTATATAAATTACTACAAACGTACTTGTGTTTAAGTTTTAAATTAAGACATACAGATAAAAATTATTTTTACACTGTCAAAAATGACTCTCAGGTCCAGCTGTGGGAGTATCAAAAAGGTTCATAAACGAAAGAATTTTCTCTTTAATAAAAAAATGCATTGAATTTTTTGGCCAACAGTACAACAATGTTTGCAATCCTTTGGCGCATTACGATGGCACTGCTGAAGAGATTCTCTGGTCGTTGGATGATGATGTCGACATGGTAGTTATAGGCGCCGGCACCTGCGGCACCGTATCAGGCATCGGCCACAAAATTAAAGAGCGCTGTCCAAAATGTATTATAGTCGGCGTGGATCCAATGGGGTCCATTTTAGCTGAACCCGAGGAACTGAACAAGAGCGATGTCGGCATGTATGAGGCAAGTACAATTTTTTTTTCAAATGTTTTTTATTTAACATATTCTACAGCAAACCGGTTTTTTTTTAATCACGGATGCAAATAGTGAGCTGTTTAAGACTCACTGCATGTGCGTAAATTGGTTAACAGATTTTAATCTAAAAAATTTTTATAATCTTAAAGTTGAATAGATAAAAATCAGGTGTGCAGTACTGGCGGTAAGGTATATATGACATATAATAATTATAGTTTATTCAAATATGATAAACATATTTTAATGGTAGCTGAGGGGAGCTCAGATATTAAAAAAGGAATGAAAAAATTATTTCATAGTAACATTTACTATTGCTATAATAATAGATTAAAAGAGTCTTTTAGCTTCATGTTGTGTCTCTTATGTATATATATTTAAACTTTTAATGTTTTTCGCACATGCTTCACGCAAAATTATTATATTTTTTACTTGTGACTAAATTTTCCTTAATCCTTTAATCGACTTTAATAATAAAATTTAAATCTGTACCTGTTGATATAGATGCAGATTTTATGCTTATCGAATTTTTATCCGTTTCATGTCGCATGTATAATCTATAAATCATGCGTTGATATAATGCACATGACTATTGCACGCCTTAAAATAATCTCTGCTCATAATAGCTTACTTACCTATTACTAAAAAAAATTTCGAATCAAAATTACCGTTAAAAATACAGGGTATTATTGAACCAATTAATTTTGTATGTTGTTCACGTACTGTTAGGTAACGCAGTTTCTTTTTTACCATCGTATATTGTAGCACCTATCATTTCAACCGATGGACTATACTACATAGGAGCTATACTGGATGTTTATTTGGTTGATAAGATTCGAAATAATGAAATCTGCCAGAGGACTAAAATCAGCGGCGAAGCTTTCCTAGTATGCAAACAGAAGTGGCAATGGGCCACCAGTAAATAATTTCTTTCACTAAAAGCTTAAAGTATACCTTATTATCTAGCACCAGAATAAACAAGTTATTCATTTACCACGAGGTGATCGACCCGCTTGACATATAGTTTCGAATAAAAAAATCTAAACACTTAACAATATAAACAAATTATAAAGCAATAACAATGCTTTTGAAAATGTATATCAATATTTGTTCTAAACTTATTTGCGAACATTTAAAAGTACTTTAGAGATATGAAAACCTTTGTTTCTATTCAGTCAATATTGGGATGATAAAATTGCAGTTCAGTGAGACATACGTAGTATGAACATGTGTATTTGAATATACAAGTAATTACAAATATTTTATAGCATATCCAAAAAACATTAATAGCTTATAAATTGTTTCTAGTTCTTTATAACCAACATCATTCTATTTCATTACGAAAGTAACAAGAAAGAACTAGTTTTTTAATCATTGCGTTTGTAATGCAAATTATATTGACAGTAAATCTTTTAGATCATTAGTATTCTTTGCTAGCTTTTCAAGGACATCATAAAACTTTTTTCTATGCCTATCTTAGAATTCACTAGAAAGTATTATTAATCTTCACAAAAATAAGTTTAACATTTATCTATTGTCATCTTAAAGCAGCTGAACCTGTTTTAGTTCTCTTTGAAAAATGACTGTGAAATACTTTATTTCGACGTTTACTTATTACGTATTGATCTTTTTTTCGTCATTTCCTTTAAAACTTTGATAACACTATAACTGCGCACAAAGTGTTATTGTTTGCCTTGTGAACTCGGATATCCCTGTTTCGTTTCCGGGCCCCAGATGATGGAGCTACACTCACATCTGTAAATCTTTTTTTATCTCGTAGGGAGTATCTTATTTGGGATTTGAACTCTCTTAAACATCTCTGTCAGAAAGTCACGGGAAACCGTTAGATGCAAACAGCGCAAAACCGTTTGAAGAGATCTTTGGGATGGCTTTCATCTGTTGGGCGTATACCGACTGATCATCACAACCCTCGGCAGTGGGCTCCGGTATATCCTAATGGCACCGGTACCTCTCTTCACTTTGACTTAGTATGTCCCGAAAGAGGGTCAGCCATCCTTAGTACTCCTACTGTGCTAAGGCAAAAACGAGACCACGTCGCATTTACCATCATCGTCGGACTCGCCTATTGTGTATAGAGACCCTATCCTCTTCAAAACCCACGAACCCAAAGTCCCGTTTAGTAGCCTTCTACGAAACACAAAAGCAACATAAAACATATATAATAAATTAACCCGCTTAGCCATCGCTACTTAAAATCGTGAAATTAAACCCAAATGGTCTACAGTAGATGTGAGCTATCATTTGAATCAATAGGCCAATTTAAATTTATTTGTTTTTGGGGGCCCCACATAAATTAACTCTTATTAATAATTACGAAACTTTATTTATGTATTAGAAATAAAAAATTTAAAACTACAAAAAACGTCAAGATTTCATATATAAAAAATTGTATGTACTACCATTTTGTCATAATTAATTTTATAATAATATAATGATTGGAGAAATCACAAAATAAACTGAATATTAGAAATGCTGGGTGGGCCCCGTGTTGCTCATCCTTGGCCTACAGCATATCTAAATAAAAAAAAACAATGAACACTGTCCTGATTCATATTATCACGTACATATCAAACCATATCCTGTTTGTCATGTAAAGGAATCTGGTTATATGAGGAACATGAATACAGATAACGCAGAACTATTATTACAATTAATACAGTTTCTTAATTTTCATATAAATTATTTTCCGTACAGATTATCTTATACAATACCGGAAAATGTTTCTATATTATTTAGGTCAATATTGTAACGTAACATACTTATCGAATATTTATCACATTTGTAAAAAAAAAAGACCTTGAATATAATGTTGATATAATAACACGTACATAACGAATGTATTCGTAACGATGTTTCTTTTATCGATATGACAGAACTCTGCGTGTTGTTGCATTTATGATGATCTCGGATAGTTTAAAGGAAGGTCGTGACGTCACGATTTACTAATAAGATAAATTGATCGATAACCAAATACACTTCGTTTATGTATATATAAAAATATATGTATACAGAAAAATATATAACCATAAAAGGTAAGGTATGTGTATATATATAAATATCTTCTAAGTCGTGTTTTCCTCATGACTGAGGGTCGTGGTCATCATGTGTAGTGAAACACATGGTGACTTTCATGCTAGTTATAATGGAGTGGTTTGCCATTGCCTTCTCCATTTCACATACTAGTCCTATAACGGATATATATATAACTTTAAAAGGAAAGTTTTAAAGAAGGCTTTGTGTGCCGCCAGTGGGAAAATCAAGAAGGTTTTTTTATTTCTTTTATAGCAGAAATCTTGCAACTTTTTATTCATTCGTCTTTATACTACATACATTCATAAATTTTCATCGTATATTAATTGCATGTTATTGTTCCACACAGCCAACGTCCGCTGATAATTGTCTCATCATCATCATCATCATCTCAGCCTATTGCAGTCCACTGCTGAACTGCTGCTTGATAATTGTCTGTGAAGATATTATCACATGATGAATAGATATTACGTTATAAGTGACGTCTATATGATAAGCAATTACATTTTTATTATGTCCCGCAAATATATTTAATGTTTAACACTGGATACGGCATCATGAAATATCCTTAAATCTAGCACGTACAGACTTAGTAGGAAAATAAGTCAGAGATATTTAAATATTAGTTTTTTTTCTGTCGATAGGTGGAAGGTATCGGCTACGACTTCTTACCAAAAGTTTTAGACAGAAAAGTGATTGATAGATGGATCAAGACTAGCGACAAGGAGTCATTGAACATGTCCCGCCGACTAATAAAAGAGGAGGGCTTGCTTTGCGGTGAGTTATTTAATTTTACCAAATCGGTAACATCCTTATCTAAACGACAATGTCTGTCTGTCCGTCAACAATTTTCAATTTCGAGAACTACAAGGTGTATGAAGCTGAAATTTGGCATACAGTCAGATCTCGTTTAGATAAAATCAGAGCCGTTGGAACTTTGTTGGTATGTGGTGGCGGGTTCCCGAGTTGTGGGTGCCCAAAGTTCCAGAATTTTGTATAAGCCACTTGTATACTTTGTGAGAGGATCATGTAATGGAACCGATAAAATAAAATCTGTTCCTGAATAACATTTTTCTTTAATCTTGTAACGGATTCGAAGCCGATGCTTTTAGAAAATGTACTCAAGTAGCGAAATCATTATTTTCAAGGCGGCAGCAGCGGTGCTGTGATGTGGGCGGCGACACAAGCAGCGAAGTCGCTAAAGCCGGGTCAGAAGTGCGTGGTTTTACTGCCGGATAACATACGCAATTACATGACGAAATTCATCTCCGACCAGTGGATGGAGGCCCGGGCCTTCAAACCTTTCGTAAAGCATGAAAAACTGCCGTACGTAAACAACACTTTTCTTTTATCATCTATAACCTTCAACATTGCGTAATGAGTTCTTAGAGGAACTTCAAAAACGAAATTACCTCATTTTTGCTCAAACACAGCAATGTTGAGAGCCTGGCTTGAGAAAATCTTAACCCTAATATAGAGGAGCATCAGTGGGTTTGTGGTAGGCAGAAATCTACGTAAATAAAAATGCTAATCTAAAGTTCTGTAAATATTGACTTCTTATTACTTCGATAACAAACTACTTCGTATCAGAATGTTTACGTTGCAATAATACAACAGATTATATCAATTGACTGAAAACAAAACATATTGATTCATCATTGCAAATATTTATTTTCTAAATTTAGTTTCGCTACACTTAAACATTTTATATGTTAACTGTATGCGTTTAAGGAAATAATAGTTGCGTTTAGGAAGCTGTTTAGAAGGGCACCGGCAGTAGGTACAGTTATGCCAAGGGCATTCCGTACTAAGACGTTGATGTAATTTCCTGCAAGCATTCAACACTAAAAATACGGAACAGAAAATTTATTACGCAGATACCGATATATTTTTCATAGAATCAACATTTATTACAAAAAGTACTTTATTTCAAATCCAGATATATGACAATATTTAATGTTTCATAAATATTCAAATCGAGCATGAATTCCGAAAAAAATTGTTTCGAAGTAACGTAATGTGTGGTACTAAACATCCTTGCTAGCCCCTCATTATCATAGACGACCGTATGCTCATCACTAAGTTAACGATTAAATAAATTAAATTATTAGTAATTATCACAATCATTCCTTTTTTATTTTTCTTTCTTCGTAATGATATATTCTTTATTATCGAAAACGCTCTGAGAGGTCTTTAAAAATGTAATTATACGCGACGGGCCGGTTCAAAAGAAAAAGGTTTTTTTTTATTCACGTTAATATAACTTTCTTTATTGAACTTCTTCAAGGTGTAATCAATTCAGTCATTCAAAAACAATGGTGAAGTAGAAAATAAAATTTTATTATGTATATGTTATATAATTTCATGGTACTTTAATATATGAAAAAGTTCAATAGTTTTTATAGGACACAATTTTTTTCTAAAGACGTAACTAAATCGTTGAAATAAACAGACATTCGTGGCCTTCCCTCGCGTGTAGCACTATCTGGCTAAATGTGGATTAGTGGATCTAAAATGCCCGCGAAAGAAGACACAAACACATTAATATGGCAAAGTTTAACATAAGAACGATGAAGTAATAATAAACATATTGTGATTCCCTATAAATATCCAAATCAGCCGATAGACGTCCCCTGCTGGACATATGCCTCCACCAATAGTAGAGGGTTTTGGGCCGTCCCGTTCCACGCTGGCCCTATAAATATAATAAACAATATTTTGTTTTTCGACAGATGGTGGAATATTGCGATAACAAAGACTATGATTCCACCAATTGTAAGTGTGCCGCATTATTCGACGTTATCCGAAGCGCTCGAGGCCCTCAAGAGATCCGCTGCGCCCGCCATCGGCATTATCGATGACGATGGGTAAGTTGTGCGTATGTTTATGAACAATTGGGAAAAAATCGAATTAACCGAACCACTGGTGTAAAATGGTTAAACCATTATTTCCAATACGATTCCAATATTCCAATACAGATCCTAGTTCTCTCTTCGTAAAACATCGTCTATACCAAAGTTGCCCAAACTTTTTTGTGTCGTAGACCCCTTGCCATGTTTTTCCGTGTTGGGTAGACACCTACTTACCCGATATTGAGTTCCTGTAAATTTCTAACTGTAGTGATGTTTAGGGTTAAAAACTTAAAGTAAAAACACATGTTAATTTATATATTTATTAATTGAATTAAAATTAAAACTACTCAAAATAAAATTTTGTATCTGTTATGTAAAATATA
>DWLS01003431.1:0-15736 GCA_018246255.1 Pachliopta kotzebuea | reverse complement strand
TGTCTTCCATTATACGACATTACTATAAAATAATTAATTTATCATAATGAATTATTATAATTCGTTACAATAAGTTAAAGCTAGTAAACATGACGAAACAATATGAGTTATTAACTTTAAATTGCTTTTGCAATATTTATTTTATTTACAAACGTTTTCATGTTAATTTTAACATTCACAAAATGATTTTATACAAAGAGAAATTTTGATATAATAATTCACTTGAAAATTCTCTTAACTGCAATTATCACACTGCCGTTGTTTCACGAATTAAGTTGTTTCCGCATTGAATATGAGGATGGGCGTGATTCATTTTCTTTTGTATCGGTTAATTCGTTTCACCGAAATCGATTTAATTTTAAAGTAGCCATTAATAGTAAATTTTCAATCATGTCCACTCTACCTACGTAAAAAGTACTCTCATACACATTATATATGTACACACCTCAGGTGCACATTTTAAAAAATTACTGATGAGACAAAAAATTTTGTGAAGATGTTTACATATAACTATATTGATTTTGTAGATCATTAATTATATAATTATTAAATATATTACGCAAGTACTTTTAATCGGTTTTATATCTGTGGTTACTTTAGATATCTATGATCAAGTTTTATTGTTAGTGCAACCTTTCTCTAGGACCATTCCAAACGACCAATTTTTTTGTGATTGTGGTCAATAGTATATATATATATATAAATTCTGTTTTCATCTGCTGTTGTGCCATCTTGTGATTATAACAACATTTTATTTATTCTATGACGCGACGAGACGAGCAAAGCGTTCACCTGATGGTAAATGATACTTCTGTCCACAACAACGTGGCGTTAGTTAAAATGGTATACACAGCAACACATTGCACACGTCATCTTGAGTGATAAGTCTAGTTACTTCAATAATTTTACAAAATTACACCACTTAGAGCTTCCGGTAAAAGAACACATTATGAGCAAACTTACATGTTTCAAGAACGGTAGCTTTTCATCCATCAATCTACATCTAGTTAGTGTGGTGAATAAATGATAGGAGAGATGAAGCATGATGACAGGTGTTTACTATTATTTGATTATTATTACTATCATGTTACCTAAATTTCAGTTACTCTTCCCAAGGATTAAGTTACTGGTGTAAAATGGAAAAGCCTGAAGCGATATCTAAACGCAAAGCTGCAAAGACTACTACACTATCAAAATGAAGTCTTTGATCAATCAACGCTCCCTTTTTAAGATCAAACGTGTAAAGTTTGTCGTCATCAGAGCACTTCGTCAATAAGTATACACAGATCGCTTCGCTGAGGGGGGTTCACATGTTTTACATTTGCAAGTCAAACAACATTTACATAAACATAGCGACTGATAGGAAAGGGTACATAAGCTCTGATTGTCTGTGGAGTATCACAATAAATATAGTGGAAAAGAAAAATATGCTACGTTTACAAGAATTTCTTACTATAGAATAGTCAAGTAATTTACCAGCTTCTTCTACATTTTTCAAAAGGAAATATTACTAATAAAATACTTTTTAATTTGCCGCCACAAAGCAAAGGAAATTACAAAGAAGAGTCTCATGATATCAACAAACATTTCATGATGTGGTTGTGGTTCGCTGGTGCCTGTAACAGGTGATAAGACTATGTTACTGGTGACCAGATCTCCAACTCTAATAAAGTAAGCATTACTGTATAACATAATAAAAGTTTAGTGCCTTCTTCGTCAACTGATAGACGTCCACTGCTGGACACTGCTTTCCTCAATAGTCGGGGGATTTGGGCTTTATCCCACTACGCTTAACCGATGTGGCTTGGTGGAGAGCCAGAGCCTCGTTTGTAGATTAACAGGATGCATCATGAGTAGGTAAGCTTGGCTTGGGTCCTGTGAGTTGTTGTATTGGACCCCTTACACCCCATTAATTTTATAGTTTGTATTAAAACAATATTCATACCTAAAGGACTCAATTTACACGAAATTTAACGGCGCCCTGAATCGGAATTCTATGGCGGGCCATTGAACAAGTTTATCTGATTTACAATTTAAATTTATTGCAATTGTTCACCAACGCAAAGTAGATTTAATTATTATGTTAATGAAAACAAAATATTTAAGGTTTTTTTTCCACAATAGGTTAAATGTTAAAATGCTTAAGGTTGTGTCAACCCGCTGACAATGGAAAAGGCATATTAAATATAAAAAAGAAGTCAAAGCGTGCGTCTTAATATCCTTATCTCTATTACCTTATAAGGTTAGAATGTGCCGGAATGACAGAAGGCTAATTTTCATGCTTTAGACACAAAGGTCAAAACTTCGAGTCTCAGTGAAATTTTACTATCTTAAATCCTCTCCTCTCGTCCGTTTACAGTTATATACTTTTTTATTTCGGATTCTTCGTCTCCTTATCATTTGTTTCCTTTTATCGTGAAAGAGTATCCGTGTAGCTGTTCCGACTTAAAAGTTACAAGCGTTACGGAGTATTTAAGTGAGTGCATGACTCTCTTTTACGCTGATGCAATCAGGTAATAGAGAATGAAAACACTACCATTAACATCAAGTGTGAGATTTCTCTAATAGTTAGTAAAGGTTATGTATTAGAGATAAATAAAAAAACATTGAAAATAATGGAATAGACATAGAAGTAAACGTTCGATAGTTATTTTTAAATTTCTGGTTTTTATACATACTTTTGACACACGGCCCGTCTAGTTAAAAACGGATAAACCATTGAATATTTAATAATGTTAATTTTTGTTAAGGAAGAAAATTAAAAAAAATACTTAGAGTTAAACATATTCATATATCAAAATATCTACGTATTTAATCAGTTACTAGTAAGTACGTCGTAAGGATTAAGAAACTTTACATCAACTCGTTAGTATTTTATGATGTTGTGAACAATAAAGGCAAGTGCTATTACTTAAAAAAAGCATCAACTTTTATTCATTTTATTCCACATGACAACGAGATGGGTAAGGCGTTTATCTAATGATAACTATATATGGATGGGGTACTGGTGGTAGGTCTCTATTGCCGGAGACTGCCTAGGTAGGTACCACTGCAGCTCCAATTTCTACCGCCTAATAGTAATGTGCCAACGTTACTGTCTTCCGGTTTGAAGGGTTTTGTACGCTAGTGAAATTACTGAAGTAACGAGTCTTAACACCTAACGTAGCGCTGTATATACCATCTTAACCAACATCACGTTGGTATGGGCAAACCTATCAATTATCAGGTGAACGCCTTGCTCGTTTCGTCGCCTCGTTGAATAATGAAAAATACAACTATTAATAGTTACCTTATTGCGGCAATTAATTTACTAGGTAAAGATTCTCTCATATCTTATATCATCATTCTGTAATATTGCACATCAAAACATCCACGGAAACTTCTGCTACTGAGAACCACCACCTGCAGTGTTCAAAGTGAAAGGTTTCTAAAATACAAATAATTTAATTGGGAGAGAAGGTCCTGTTTTATAATCTCCTCTATATATCCTCCTCCGATATAGACCGTCATTCAATGCAGAGTGGTGGGGTTGGCTATGGTCCTGTGAGTTATGTGGGACCCCTTACACGCCTTTTTATAATCGCCACATTTAAAAAACATTATATATTCGAATGTCACCAAATTAAATTTTAAAAACCGTAAAAGCAGCGGCAAAATTTTAAAAGTTACATTTGTAATACTTCGCATGCCCACAAATCTTTCCCGCTGTCAGATTCACCGATAAGTCTCGAAATTATTCCCCACGTGCAGGCTTCGCGAAGAGAAATGTATTACACAAAAGTAAGCGAAAAATGGTAGTGGTACAACTCCCAAAAGGAGGTTTTGTGTCAACAGAATAACGCTGCAATTATTATTCATTAAAAAACCGACGCCTATTAAAACAATCACAATAACTCTCATCGTCTTCATCTCTTTACTCTAGTATAATATTTTTCTGCGGATTTGCAGTGACTTGTGCTGTAAATTTCTTTTCTATACTTATGTTTATATACATTTTAAGTATTTTTATTTATTTATTCTTTAATTAGGCAATAAAATAAACTTTTTCTAAATGTTAATGTTTAAATTCTTAGTAATTTGTCTGTTGTCTTTGGACGAAATCTTCCTCCAAAGATTTCCACACGTCTTTCCTTTTAAATTTCCTCAATCACTTTGAGCCAACAACTTCTTTCTTCCCATCTTCTATTTTATCTACCTTTGTTCCTTTTACTATCTCTTGAGTTCCATTCTATTATACATTTAGTAAGCTGTGTTGTTAGCATAGGTCTTAAATAATTCTTTTTTATTAGCCGGTAGACGTTCATTGTCGGACTTAGACTTCCTCCAATAATGGAGATATTTGGGCCATTCCCACGCTGGCCCAATGCGGGTTGGTGGGAAGCCTCGTTTGTCGATTAATCTTAAATAATGACTACAATTATTAAACTACTAAATTTACGTATTAAACATTCCTGAAATATTTTACAATGACATTTGTCTAGGATTCCTTAATAATATTTTGCTGATAGAATTTTTGATGTTCTTAAGATTCTTTATAGGAAGAGTAGCTTAATTTATGATTTGTTAGCTTACTTACTGCATGAGTTTCACAATAATTTATATTTCTATACTACAGGATTCATTGCAATCGTTTGGAACAGCGGACCGCCAAAATATCATTGAATTACTAAAACCGTTCTGTAACCATGTTACTATATACAATTACTACAGATAATGTTGCATTATTGAACTCATTAAGTTCATATTGCACTTCTAGGAAATTTACATTACTGCAATGGCTTAACACAAGTCCCTGGTTCAATTTCACATGTATTAGAATTTGGTTGGTGGTAGATATATTTGAACATAGTAAATGTTTAAAATATAACAGCATTACTATTACGGCTGTCATCATATGAGAGCCAGTGTATTCTGAGAGAGTACGATTTACTTTTAAATTATTGTAATGGGGGTGTAAGACCATTTAAAATTAAATGAGTTAAGTATAATCGCATATCTGCTTGTTTAAGAGAAAATTGTAGCAATTTTAAATTAATATTAACGTCATCTGTCGGTTAAAACTGAAAACATTTCGGAAGACCCAAGCCTCTTAAATAATGTTGACTGACAGTTAAAAGATTTGGATATTTATAGCAAGATGGAGTTATTAGTTTCTATAAAAATTATCTTAATAAAAAACTGTAACATTAAAATAGCAATACAGTTATCTACAGTGAAATATGGTTTTCATTACACTGTAAAGAAACATTTATGTATAAGCAAAAACAGTTTTTCTACGAAGAGAATTTTAAACGATTGTTTTTATTGTACACTGTCATTTTAACGGAACCTTCAATTTATGAAAACATTTTCAATATCGTATCGAGGCAAAAACGCCCGGTGTAATTTTGTTTGCTGAACCTGTTATTAGATAATAGAATTCAGACATCTGTCCGCCCATCTTACGCCAATGTACCGGTCAAACAAATATTACATTTATTCTTTCTGTTCATATATTTCTTAATTAATTTCAAAGGAGGTATAAAAAACAGAATATTTTATGTATAACATTAAATCGTTTGTTTATAATTCTAGGATGGCTCTAGCATTTGTTGTGAAATTCGCATAGTGTTTAATGACCATATGTTCTTAAAAGCTTCCCAATGCATCCTTAAAATCCAGACGGTTACCAATAAACTGTATCATTACTCAAATTTAACTATAATGGAATTGGGGACCAATAAGCAGTTAACCGCTGAGTTGTTAGGAGTGGTGTACGATTAATTATTGATAAACATTTTTAGTACAGTGAGTATAAAAAGAGAATAAACACTACGAAATTTTACTACAACATTCCGTTATGTTTATAAAATATCATACCTTCTAACGAATCTATAGTGTATTTAGGTCTTTCCTATATTGTGAGAGAAAACTGTCACTACTATCAACAATTATTTAAAATTCCTTAACAATGGTCTGGAACATTTTTAAAAGATTAGAAGACCCTAATCAACCTTCTCTTGGCCCTACCATTGGCGGCTTAACAATGTGGGGTATGTGGCAACCGAAAAATGGATTCAACAAAACAATCTATAACGTTATTCACCTATTTGCTATATTATTTGTATTGAGCCAATACGTAGAGTTATGGTTAATAAGATTTAATCTCGAAGCGGCGCTCCGTAACCTATCGGTGACTATGCTTAGTACCGTTTGTGTGGTAAAAGCTGGTACATTCGTCCTCTGGCAAAAGCAATGGAAATACATTTTCAACTACGTATCAAATTTAGAAAAGGAACAAATTTCCAAAAATGATAACTTAACTAAAAACACGATAAAAGACTATATTGCTTATGCGAGAAAAGTTACATATATATATTGGTGTTTGGTTACAGCTACTGTATTTAGTGTAATCTTAGCGCCATTGGCTACCCTTGTCTCCTCGCCCACCGATAAAGGGTCTATGAAAAATGTGTCCGGAGGTTATTCAGAAATAATGAGCTCTTGGGTGCCCTTCGATAAATCGACCGGTGCTGGATATTGGGCATTGATTTTAGAACAATCGATCATCTGTTTCTATGGCGGTGGCATAGTGGCCAATTACGATTCTAATGCTGTGGTACTCATGTCCTTTTTCGTGGGACAACTAAAACTTTTGAAATTGAACTGCGAAAGGTTATTCGAGGATAAAAACACACAAGCCTCCTTTTTTGAATCAAAAGATAAAATTCGAGAGTGTCACCTCCATCATATCAACTTAGTTAAGTAAGTTTCTAATGCAATCCAGTTTAATTATAAATATTCTAACGATACAATTGATTGAATGTAGATAATTAATTTTCAGATATTCAAAGATTTTAAATTCATTGTTATCTCCTGTAATGTTTTTGTATGTAATTATTTGTTCGCTGATGATATGCGCTAGCGCAGTACAATTAACTACAGTAAGTACCTTAATAATTTTTTGATGAAATGATCTTTTTTTAATATTCATACCCTTTGGAATTTAAGCAATACCAAATTTGGCTACGTAAAAGTAGATATTCACAGAAATAATTTGTAGCTTTTTGTATTAGTATTTAGCTTTTAGTATTAGTAGTAACTGGAGACGTAACTTACTGAGCTTCATCTCCAGTTCATACTCGTTCAAGTTTCGATTTTGTATGATATCCTTTAGTAATAAACCCGACCTGTCTCTATATAGAAATTTATAAAAATTGATTTTGTAATTCAGAAGATATATAAGTGATAATCAGTCTTGTATTGATATTATTTTTAAATAATTTTTTTTTTGTATATCTTCCAGGATAGTACTTCAAGAATGCAACAGATATGGATAGCAGAGTACCTACTTGCTTTAATAGCTCAACTTTTCTTTTACTGCTGGCACAGTAATGAAGTATATTTGATGGTAATTTGCTCTACTGTTCCTCGTGTTGAGGCCAGGAAATACTGATATTTTATATTATATTCTGTTTTTTATATATAGAGTCTGAGTGTAGACGATGGTGTGTGGGCAAGCGCGTGGTGGTCCCAAAACGTTCCTGTCCGTCGTAATGTGTTACTCCTGATGGGGAACGTGAGAAAGAAAATCATCTTCACCGCTGGCCCCTTCACAACTCTGTCTGTTTCTACATTTGTTGCCGTAAGTTATATATCATAGTTTCTTACACATCCCCTATCATTTAAGTAACCAAATGATTTACCACAGAAGATTTAAAAGAGTAAATTGTTAACTTTTGTATGTTTCCAGATATTGAAAGGATCTTACAGTTACTACACTTTATTAAACAAACGTGAAGATTAAAAAAAGTTACTATACTAATTTAGTGAAAACAATAGTAAAATACTAAAGCTAAATATCATCAATGCACTGTGCACTCTTGAATCTTTTATGAAGCATATTTATCTCTTATAATCTCTTATAATCTTTGCTAACCAACTTCGTATTGCAACAATGAAGATCTTAGACCGAAGTTCTGATGTAAGCCGGAGACCAAAGACATCTGAAACCAGTCACAAAAACTAGTATATCTATTGTTCCAAAAATCTTAATAAAGAAAGTAGATACCACAAAAAATTCTTTTTTTTGACGAACCGAGTAAGGCTTTTACATGATAGTAAGTGATCTTCTTGCCCATAATAAAGTTGCGTTGTGTAGTGGAGATGGTATACACAGTATCACATTACGCTTGTCGCCTTGAGGCAAAAGGTGTTAAGTCTCGTAGCCGCAGTAATTTCACTACCACACAACACGCTTTATACAAGAACACAGTAATGTTTGCACATTACTGTTTTCTGTCTGCAATAGGAGCTGCGGTGGTACCTAGACGGTCTCCGGCAACAGAGACCTACCACCGTATAAGAAGTAGTTTTATATGTAATCCTATATAAGAATTAGTATATTATGACGCTAAATTTTACATTATTTGTAATAAACTCTAGTAAAGCAATCAATTTACGAGTATAGGGAATATAATAAATTCATTTCAGCTAAATGAAAATTTTCCGGCTTTCTTCACTTTATGGTAAGGAAAAAAGGAAATATATTTTTTACTGAAAATAAATCTTCATTATCATTTTGGGGTTCTTTCCCTCGTGTACTTTGTTAACAGGATGGGAAGTGTTATTCATTTTTATATTAAGACTGAAAAAATCAAAAACTAAATAATTATAATAAAGACGTTGCCATCAAAAATATTACAATGGTGAATAAGAAATAATATCTTCTTCTTCATCAGCCAATAGACTGCTGGACATAGGCTTCCTCCAGTAGTGGCGAGATTTGGGCCGTCTCCCACCACGCTGACCAAATGAGGGTTGGTGGGTAGTCAGAATCTCGTTTGTTGATTAGCAGGGTGTACCACGAGTAGGTAAGATTGGCTTGGGTCCCGTGAGGTGTTGTGTGGGACCCTTTACATCTCGAAAATAATATAGTCTAATTAAAATAAATAAAATGTTAGTACTTGATTTTCTAATTATATAGCATTATTTTATATACTTGTCTAAGTTAGACCAAGTAATGTCGACAAAATGTTTGTGAAAGAATTGCTACAAAACTGGACCAGTGGTTTTAGTTTACAACCAGAATAAAACAGTAATATTTTTCCTAAATTAAGAGAAATAGTGTTAATATACAAACAGACATATCTTTATTCATATATATATTTATATACTGTACCTCGCATTCGGTAAATAAGAAATCAATCTGCGATTATTTTATAGCCGTTTTTCGTGCATCTGAGTAAACAATGTGTAGAAACTGTATGTACCCTTCACTACCTAAAAAAAATTACTTTTTAATTTATAATTTTTTCTAACAATTATAACAACAAATAGAATCATCTGTCATTAGATGTGATGTATAAGAAACAAACCTATATTTAAGTAAAAATAAACATAGTAGAAAAGCTAGATGAGAAATAGTTTCTATACAATTAGTAAAACATAAAAATAATTTTAATATCAAAAAGTATGCATATTTTTAAATTGATTTATGCGACGAGATAATTAACATGTTCAATGATTCATTTCTCTAATGTTAAATGATTCATTTTTCCATAGCAACATAGCACTGGTTAAGAAGGTATACACAACATCACATTACACTCGTCGCTTCAGACATAAGGTTGTCCTGTTACTCTAATAATTTTACCAGCTTACAGCATTGTTCAAATCAGAACAGGGTAATATTTCTAGGCTAGGTAGGCGGCCGAAACAGAAGCTGCGGTGGTATCTAATTAGACGATATCCGACAACAGAGACTTACCAGAAACATTTAAAATCACCAATCATTTTATACTGGATATGGTACTTACGTCTATGAAAGTTGGAATAGATAACTCTTTAAATGGCCCAGCATTTATTATGAAATGTCTTGACAGTTTCCCCGCAAGCAAAGCGATCATCTTCTTCTCGCGAGGATCTGCTTTCCACCATTTACTTTCATATACACCAAGTTCCACCTTTTGGCTCTAAAATTACAGTTTTTCTTTTTATTGAATATACAATTAAAATTACCATAATCATGTTGGTTTAAAATATGCATTTGAAATTACTTACCACGACTGCAATTTCGTTGCTGTGCCAACAGTAGAAAAATAGTTGCAAACCTAAAGCGGCAACGTACTCCAAAACGAAAATTTTTTCAGATGCGGATAGGTTAGTCTGGAAAACATGTTTCTAAGCCATCATCCAAAACACGTACAAAAACAAAACGGCTCTTAAAATATTCTATAGACTATATACAAAAACGAAAACAATCCGGGTACAAACACAAACAAAGGCCAGCAAGTCAAACAAGAGAACGACATATTGAGAAAGATTGTGACTAATTACATATATTTTTAATAAAAATATTCCTGCAAAATAAGGGAACCCACACAAAAACTCTCGAAACCGAAGCCGACCTCACCTGCTCCTGGTAAACCCTGTTAATCAACAAACGAGGCTCTGGCTACCAAACCGCATATGGCCAGCGTGGTGGGAAACAGCCCAAATCCCCCCACTATTTAGGGAGGCCTATGTTTAGCAGTGGACGTCTATTGGCTGAGGAAGATAAGAAGATATGTAAGAAGCCATAAAACGAGTATTACATTCACCTGATGATGAATGTACCTGTACATAACATTATGGCTCCAGAATAAAATACACTGCTTCATATTGAGCTTGTCGTCTTCGAATCAAAGATGTTAAGTCTCGTTAATCCAGTCATTTTATTACCTATCGCCCTCTTCAAATCGGAACACAAGTTATATTTTCGATTAACTGTTCGTACTACAACAGAAACAGGAACTATGGTAATTTTTTTTTTGTATCAGGGAAGGAACTTATTTGTTTTCTTGGTTTTTATACTAAATCAATTGGTAGGTAGATCTCTATTGCCGCAGACCATCTAAGTAGGTATCACCGCTGCTCCTATTTCTGCCGCCAAATAAAACCATGCAAACATAACTAGGGTAACGAGACTTAACATCTTATGTCCTTAGGCGACGAGTGCAATGTGCTTCTGGAACATCACACTATCTTAACTAGAACCCAGTTGTTATGGGCAAGCGTATCAGTTTCTATCAGGTAAAAAGATAAATTAAGTTATGCTACTTACCAAGTTCAGCTGCACTACGCTGCAGCAAATTGTGATCGAACAAAATATCAGATAAACGAACATGACTGGAGATGTTACAGAGTTGTACATTTGGTGTTGCCTGGAGAAAAAGTTATTTTTGATTTACTACTTGTATTTTTCTTTTCAATGTTAGAAAACTTTCCTCTACAGCTATACGTAAGAAAATTTTGTGTGACATCTTCAATATATTCCTTACTCAATTAAAATACATTACTTTAAAGAACAACGGTTTTCCCAAAAACCCAAACATTTGTTTATCAGATTTTTTTGCAGGCTTATTTTGACCCCAAAAACTTTCTTCTGTGATTACAGAGGCTACTTACGTTAACAGGAGATTGTGATGTCGATGACATTCCTTTATTTTATCAAGAACTTTTGCTTTAGATAAACTTTGTGAAACATCATCAAAAATTCCACGACATTTTTCTCGTAGAATTCTGGATTGTCCTTTGAAATAACTCATCACCGCCATTGAGTAAGCGTCGTAAGACGCAACTGAGCCAGCACCTTGCGTTGTCATAATGATATGAGTAAAAAGTGAAAATAAATACCCAGGAAATTTTGTGTCATCAAAAGGAAACCACGAACTTAGAATCTGCGGATATTGCTCTGTACCATTTTTTATCTCTCCTCGGTAAGATGAGTTCGTGGCGAACTTTACAAACGGTGATACAATAGTCACAATGTGCGTCATAAGAACCAAAAGCCAGTAGATATTTGTGACAACTCTGACATATAACGTATACTCTTCTATCAATTCTACTTCAAAATCATTTTTCACTTGTAGTGCGATAATTTCTGCTTCCGAAATGGATTTATTAATTTCTTTAATGCGCGATTGAAATATTCCGAAAGAGATAGTTTTACAGCACGCAACAAGACTTAAACCTGATATTGACATATTCAGGAGCATCTTCTTGTAATTCTCTCTGATAACATACAAATCAATGTATTGACTGAAAACAAACATGGTGGAACTGGCATGGATGAAATTAAAAAAAAATCTGATGCATCTATTATCATGCTGTAGCAGCCCAAAGATATAGAGACATTTCAAATTTGGTCCCAAAAGTGGATGTTTGGGCTCTTCAAATTTCTTGGTAAAAATCAAAAGTTTTTTTAAGTGCATTTTTATTGCAGTTGACTAGATGTGATCGACAAATAAAGCGAAGAACAGTTGACCGACTATTATAAATTGTAAAGGAATAATTGGTTTCTTTAATAGATGAATGATGTTATGCACAAATAACGGAAGACAATTCATTTAATTAAAAAGATATTTCTAAGTACTAATCTTTGTGGTTAATCCGAATGATTGGTGATGTGTCATATTTACTGTAATGATTAGTTTGGCTCTTTGTATTGTTGGACAGAGGCTCCCAAGAACTGCTACTTAGGCTATTTTCTACTAACGCAATTATCAAAAGACTTTACTATTGTACCGGCGGTTACTTCTCCGACTAATTTGACTAAGTCATTGTCCCTCGGATTACGTATACGAAATGCTATGTAAGCTTACTTTAGTTGCATGATGAATTACTTCATTGCGAATTTTATCCACCGAAGATAGACCGAACATATTTTCTTTTCATCGTTTTCTGGGCAATCCTTAAAAACTAGTCTAATCTCCAGTCCATACATAAGCATCATAAATGAGTTCAGACCACACGGACTATGTACTTTAGGCTTTAAGGTATAGTAATGTCATTCATTATTATTTTAACCGATGGACGTCCCTACTAAATAGAGGTCTAATGTAACATAATCCGTAAAGCACCATTTTTCCCTCTTTTTATTTTACCTAACTTTTAATACATGGGGAATGTGGCTTATTCAGGTTCAAATAAAGTAGATTCACATTGCAAATTGCCCCGATTAATTCAAGCTAATAAATACCGTAGAAAATTATCGCTAACCATATTTTATACGCCTTAACAATTTCAGTTCATTGCAAACGTATAATTTTGTGAATTCTATAAAAATATTATTCTCCAAGTGTTTAATGACGCTATAATTCTCAAAGATTTTTCACATAAAAATGTTTAATATGCGAGAAATTTGATCAGTCATAAAATTGATAAAATAGGATATTGTATGTTTGTTACTTAGAGTTATAAGGAAAGACATTTTAGATTAGCGCTCTATTTGGAACAAAGCAAACAATTCGATTTGGAATAACAAAGATAAAATGACAAAATCGTACAACTGGGACAAATACTACCTCTGCTACTTTTCAGGAGATAACACAGATATACTTTCTTTTTCATAAATAAGGAAGAAGAAGAAACCGAACAAGTAATTTGTTATTTTATTCCCTTTATCACAGACACTGTATTTATAGTTGATATTCTCTATTGATGTTTAAATTTGCTAGTCATTTGGACGACCTATATATGTCACGGGATACCGAGCTCACGAATCAGAATCCGCTATAAAAATAATTTTTTTTATCTATATCTAGTTGTATATACGGGATAAAACTGGATTAATACAGTTGTGTATCGGATTTTTCAGTTGCAATGGTAAATAAATCTATTCCTTCGACAGTTCTACGATTAACAGTGCCAGTATCTAAATCACTCTTTCATTAAGGTGTCATTGTTTATATAACGTAAACATTATAAATATTAATGATTTATTCTTAACTTTTAGAAAGATTTCGTTTAAATAGATTTTATAAAAGGTGAGTAAAATTCTTTTATTGCTTTTACTATCCTCTTATAAAACGATTGTACTAGAATCCTTGTGTTTTAGACATTATAAATCGAAACTGGTGGTAGGTCTCTGTTGCCGGAGACTCTCTGGGTAGATACCACTGCTGCCCCTATTGCAGCCGGCAAACCGCATGTGTTCCGGTTTAAACGGCGTTGTAGGGTAATGAAATTACTGAGGTAATGAGACTACTAATACCTTACCGGCGATAAGCGCAATGTGCTGTGTATGCCATCTTAATCAGCTGACAATCGTATCTCTTATCATTAGGTGAACGCCTTACTCGTCTCTACGCCTCGTTAAATTCAAAAATACAATACAAATCCTAATTTTCGTTTAACCTTCACTAAATTGGTGGTAATTAAATTTTTCAAACCCACTTCAGACCGCTTTTGACACTTTTTAATAATTAAAACAATTACTTGGATTTGGAGAATTACCGCCTTTTAACAATATAATTAGGATCCGACGTAACTTTAACCTTTTTAGTTAAGTCTCTTATAAATGCTAAATTTAAATGAAAGCTTTCCAATTTTTGGATTTTAACCAATGATTATAATTTTATCAGTTATTTGGGTCTAAATATTGATTTATATTTGTTTTGCCATACAGTTTATAATTTTTTTTATCTAATTATGTCAAGTTTCAAAACAGAGTCGGGGTTCGAATTTATTATTTATGGATGTTTAAGCCTCCGATGCCGGAGACCGTCTATATAGGTACCACTGTGAAAACATTACTAAGTACCGATATGAGGGGTGCTGGATGCTAGTGGAATTAACACCTTTTGTTTCCAAGGTGACGATGGCAATGTGATGCTATGTATACCACGTTAACCAGCGCCAAGTTGTTATAAGCAAGCGTTTCACTTACCATTAGGTGAAAGCCTTGCTCGTCTCGTCATCTAGTCAAATAAAAAAGTAATTTTTTGATGATGTAATATATTCACAAAGTTTTACTGAAAGGTCTTTTGTTGATGAAAATCCGTGATAGTATTTCTTGACAGAAGTAAATAAACAATACAATATTTATGATTAACAATAATGTAATAATGTTGTCAAAGTAAGGCAATTAAGAGAATATTTTTTTCCTGTAAAACTTTAATGATGTTTGTATCCATATATTACTACTCATTGTGAATCATTATTGGATTCATTATCTGTTATTGCTATATATAATATTTATGTATTTATGTGCATATTTGTGTTTATGTATATATTTATGGACTCCAGAAGCAGACTTTCCGCCAGTGTAGTATTCATTTATTGTCAATTTTTGCATTGACTACGATTTAGTCAAGTGCGTGTCTCTGCGTGTCTGTACGTGTCTGTGCGTGTCTGTACGTGTCTGTGCGTGTCTCTGTGTGTTTCTGCGTGTCTCTACGTGTCGGTCGTGTCTGTGCGTGACTGTGCATGTCTCTGCGTGTCTCTGTGTGTTTCTGCGTGTCTGTCGTGTCTGTGCGTGTCTCAGTGTGTCTGTGCGTGTGTGCGCGTGTCTCTGTGTGTCGCTGCGTGTGGCTGTGTGTGTGTCTGTGCGTGTCTGTGTGTGTCACTGCGTGTCTGTGTGTCTCTGCGTGTCTGAGTGTCTTTGCGTGGCTGTGTGTCTCTGCGTGTCTGTGTGTCACTGCGTGTCTGCGCGTGTCTCTGCGTATCTCTGTGTGTCTGTGCTTGTGTGTGCGTGTGTCTGGGTGTCTGCCCGTGTCTCTGCGTGTGTCTGTGCGTGTCAATGGTTAAATTTAACTGTGGTTTCTGATACCGCAGATATAATAATATAGATAATACAAAGTTGTTGTAACCGTGCTGTGACTATCCCTTTCTTCCATTCACTGATAATTATCCTTATGGAATAATTATAATCATACTTTACGTGACCAGGTCAATAAATGTTTTACTTTCATAGTATTTTCAATGTTTATATTTT
>DWLS01003430.1:0-15746 GCA_018246255.1 Pachliopta kotzebuea | reverse complement strand
GATTCTTCATTAACTAAAATATTTTGTAGTAAAATAAACAATTTATTTATACCTTTGTATTGTTTAACAGCATTTTACATTGAGAAAGAATGCATCATCTAGTATGATTACTTAAATTAAAGAGTATTTCATATATTCTGAACACATTGGTTGTGTTACTTATTATTCGCATGGGACCATCAACTGGTTCGATGAGTACAAAATTCCCAACTTCTTCGGCATATACTAAAATAGTTATAATTTACTGTATTATTTTTTTAAGAGCATTATAAAATAACATTTAAAAGAAGCAAATAATTTTAAATTAAAGATTTTCTTTTAATAATTCATAAAAAAGGTGACAAAAAATTACCTAAACGTAAATGTTAATAGTGTATAGATGCAATCGTTTGATGCAATGGATGTAACTCAACCGTTTTATGCCAATACTGCTGTGTATAGTAAAAAAATAATAACACAAATTAACAAAACACAAAACAATGTGCAATTATAGAGACATATTATTTAGTTAATTAAACAAAATTAAATAATTAAACATAGCTTCTATAATAATACTAAGAAAAATATTACCTTCATCCTTCTCATTATATGATTCTTCTTCCATAGGCACAGGCTTTCCCTTGCCTATCGGAACATTTTTTGAATACTGTTTGCCAACAGAATTTTTCTGAAATTTAATACACATTAAAAACTGTCCAGATTCTAGTTAAATTGTCATATGTAAAAATACATTAGTAAAACGGTATTTAAAATTAATATTTGTTGACACCAAGCCTTGCTTTCCCGATGAAGATCTTTTTCGTTGTTCGGTTTTATCATAAGTATCCAGGCTCTGCCGAAAGTTTTACTAGTTTTATCTTTAAACAACATTAATTTTGCTATGGCAAATGTTACATATATTTAATATGTATACAAAATACCGCTTCGATATGCTCTCGCTCCAAACGAGTTAATTCAGCATCGTCGTCGCAAAGACTATCGGCGCCGAACCAGCTAGGATCAATCAGAGGAGGAAACAAATCGGGAAATGCCAAATTCATTTTATTTGCAAGAGATAGATCTGATTTCAAAATTCAAAACTCATCAAAACCCTAATTAAAAATATGATAGACTCCTATACCTCGGCCGCGACGATGCCGAAACTTAAAATCATTTAAATGAAATATTTGAATACAGGCGAAAGTTTTTCGATATTCAGCCAAAAAATAAAATAGTCTAACAAATTGTCGGAAATAAATAATTAAATAATACATTGCTTGATTAAACCATAAAAGTATTTTAACTTCATTTTCATTTAGTAATATCGAGAACAAATCACAAGTACAAGAAAGTGTTCTGACAACCATATTTGTACACTAGCAAAAGCTAAAGAAAGAAATACGGAAGGAGTTTCTGCAAATTCATTTAAAATAAAAGAATGGTTGTATTAGACGTGAATAAACGGCTGGATCAGAAAACTAATTTTTTATTTACAACTACAGGACACGAGTGTAAAAAAGCGGTCACGCACACTGGCATGCAAATATTGGCCCGTTTTTAATGCAGTGATTGAAGGATCTCGCCCTATTTGGAGTGTATATAATCAAAGTGAAAAGGATTAAGCAAAGTATGTTCACTGGAAAAGTTATATGACAGAATAACCATCAGTAGAATAAATATTATTTTAGTAATTATAAGATGTTATTAAGAAAATGCCCCTCATTTTTTTTTTATCCCTCTAGGGTGATACTTAGGTACTGCAGCCGGCCTGGTATTGACCGGTGATCGCAGCCTATGACTGCTTGTAACTAACCACTGGTTTCACTAATGTGTTGTTAACTCTGTAGAAACCTCTTCACGCCCACGAACTTCATGTTTTATTCCCTAAGGAAAGCCTCAGCAGTTAACTCATACCACAACTTGAGTGTATTCGGAAGAAAATATCTTTGTTATCGGACCGTGCGTGATCATTGCGTTCTTTGGGAGAGGCCTATGTCCAACAGTGGACTGCCGTAGGCTGTTGATGGTGATGACGATTAAGAAAAAAATTATTTTATCTGTATCTTTTTCAATCATTGCCTACTCTGCATAAAACGGAAAACCTACAACTGTGATCTATGGTTCGTGTGCTTGTAAGTTGTAATATCGAAGTTGCAGTCACGGAGGAAGGGATGTGATAAGATATTTTCAGGTCAGTTATATTATTAATCCTCGTTTTAAATAATTAGTTATTATTACAAGAAAAACGTAAAAAAGGCGTGTGTATTCATTATAACTTTCATTACTCTCTTGTTTGTACCAGTCTTTAATGTCATAATTTTCTAGATCCATTTCTGAAGGCTTACGACAACTTTTGCTGTGGTTGCATTTTAGATATTCGGCGAAATATTTTCTGTTGTTGTAACAATTTTAATCATTTACGTTGCTACAAATATATGAAATGTGATAATATTTTGTTTTTCTAAATTTATACCGTAGTCCGTTCACCTATTAGTGTGTCACAATTTACGTAGGTGTGCGCTAAATACAAATTTAGCAAGATACGCCTAAGTGTGCCTGACGAAACGTTTACCTGTCTTGTTTTATATGATAAAATGTTAAAAAATATAGATTTTTAATGATCTTTCTATTGGGGAACTAAACCTTATTCTTGCTGATGTTCTACAATAAATGTGATGTATGTTTTTTTTTGATAAGGAGTGGGTTATCAAGATGATTCATATTTTATTGAATAATCTGATTAACTAGGTTATTTTTGCTTTGGAGACACATTTGAAAATTTTTGAAAATAAATAATTTGTTATGTAAATATAATTTTTGTTTGTTTTTTCAGTTACTTTCAATTTATTTTTGAAAAAAGAAGCTTTAAATGCATTAAAAAACGTAAGTATCACATTTTACTTGTATATTTGTCAATTGCCAGTTATTCCCAGTTTAAATAATTTTGAACAAAAAAATTAAAGTAGCAAATATTTCCCACTGATCACCATGCCTGCTATATAGTACTAATTACTTTATGTTAAAATATGATTTAAAAGTTCATACTAATTCATATATTTTACAAGGAAGTTAACAATTAATCGCAAGAATTGTATTAAACCAAAATAAATTATCATGGCCTCAAAGCAATCTTCTACAAAAAAAGATGAGAGGTATGAACATTGTATTAATCACAAAACAAATTTGAACATTTCATTAAACATTGCAATGTGTTCACAGGTCTACATGAGGTACATTTCAAAATAAATCTAAACAAAAAAAGTCTAATGATATTAAATGCTGCTCATTTATTAATTTATATCATCATTGTGCAATAGAAATATAGCACAAGCTTTGTAAATCTTCAATTACTTCTTTTTTAATATTGTGTTCTCTTTTAAAATTACAACTTTTTTTTATTTTAACATTGAATGTCACAAATGGCTGATATACATGCAACCTACATGTATATTGTACACAGCATTAACAAATTATATATATTGTAACTGACTGAATAAAGCACCAATTTTGCTAAACAAAGATTAAATCCATTAGATACTTAGAAAATAATAAAGACTAAACAAGAAAAATAGTAGTTCAATTTGAAGTTTAAACAAAAGAAAAAAGGATAATTAAATTGTAGTGGATTTTTTTTACACTTGTTCCCCCTCAAAGTGGGACAGGGATTTTATTTACTCTTCTCTTTTCTTTCTTCCCCTTATTCTTCATAAATATTCCTGTTTACAATTATTTTTCTTTGTATATTTCCTTATCTTCCATTCTTTTACAACTTTTCTGTATCTGCTTCTTACATGCGTCGCTTGCCACACTTCTTCCATCGCTGCTTTTTCTATTTTACAAATTTGGCTTAATTTTAAATTAATAGTTTTATTTACTCTAATATATAGATTATTTCTACCACATTGCTTTCTGATATTTGTTCCACACTTAGTATTAATTTTATTTTTATTTAATTCTTTTCTTACTTTATCTATACTCGTTAGTTTTTTCTTACTTTTTTTTACCTTTACCTATATCACCCTTCATTCGTTTTTATGACTTCCTCCATTATTGTTCTGGCATATTTAAGAAATATGCAGCAATTTCCTCTACACTTATCAGGAAGGCAATGCTATCCTCCATTATCCTTTCTTCCAACTCCAACTCTTACACGAGGCGTTGACGGCCAAATACGGGACAGCAAGCTAGCAGGTGTACCACGGTCTGATCCACTCGGGTCACAGATGCATGCGGGACTCTCCTTAAGCTTGAAACTATGCAAGTACTCGGAGAATCCCACGTGCCCTGTGAAATGTAGTAGTTAACTTTTGATGTTTCTTATTCTTTTGAAATTATTATGTTAAGAACTTTTTACATATTTTTTTAAGTAAAAATTGGATGGTAAGCAAAAAACCTAAATGTATTTATTAGAAAAAAAACCTTTATTTTCAATTTATTTTTAAGAAAATGTAAAATAGTTCAATGGTTTTTTTTGTCTCGCTCTTACGACGATGTGTACAAGGCGGCCACGTGATGGTATGTGATACTCTGGCCCATAACAACGTGGCGCTAGTTATGATGGTATACATAGCACCACATTGCGCTCGTCTTCAACATCATTTTACATAACAATTGTATGTGGTATATGAATAAATCATTAGATGTAATTGTGTGCCTTTGTGAATTGCTAGATGGCCAACTGAATACCATTTTTTTTTAAATCTCATGCAGTATAAATGTTTTTATTATTAATATATATATATCATAAAGTTAATTAAAATGACATATACTTATAATCATTATATTAAGTAAAAAATAAATTTATGTATATTACGAGCATAACAAATATTTTCGATTATCACTGATTAATTAAATTTTATGACGTGATGACACGTGCAGGATGTTCACCTGATGGTAGCACATTGTGTTCCTCATCTTGAGACATACGTTGTAAAACAAATTACTCCTATTAGTTTCAATAGTCAGAGCGATCTACAAAGCGGAACACAGTCATGTATGTACATTACTGCTTGCAGGCGAAAATAGGCTCTGCATAATAGAAATGGTCAGAGTACTCTCACTCGCTTTGACGCACTCCTAACTATCTGGTAATGGTATCGAGTAACTTTACGCCTTCGACATGAAGCGGCTAACCGTTCGCTTAGTAATATAGGCGATGGGTCAATTATGTCGCTGTAGAGGTACAATGGTGGCAGAATTTTTTTTAATTCACTGGTTATTTACATTTGAAAGCCAAAGTATGCTGGGTGACTGTGTTTTATATTAGTTTTTGGGATTTTATATTACTTGGCGTTATGTGAAATTGCTGCGTCGGCCCGTTATCGGTATGATAAAAAAATTATGAGTTTGTAAAATTGTTGACAGGGTACAAAAATGAATCGGGCAGGGCGAGCGGACACAACGCCGCATGAGCGCGCTCAGGCAATCGAAATGTTCGACTATTTCTGTTCGGCCGGCACCATGAAAATGATCCTCGCTCTGCACCGTGAGCTTTGTCATGTACTTAACATGAAACCAAACAGACTGCCGGATTTCTATCCCAAATTGAAGGTACGTACACAACTCAGGGTTTTTAACACATCTTTATTGGTTTGAGTAAGAAAATTACTATAAAATTAATTTATCCGTAATTTAAATTAATTCTTTTATTTGTATGTAATGTAGTCTTTTTGTATGTACGAATAACTTATAGACCTTTATTGGAAAGTAATAGAATTATCTAATCTCCAAGATATTTAGAAGCTGTATATTTTTAAAGAGGAATTGTTTGTCTTTTATTCCGTGCTTCGCTTACGCTTACTGCGTTAACAAAGTTAAATGACATAGTATAGTTTCCATAAACACGAGTCAACTAAATTGAAACATTACTAACTTTATTATCTTGTTCTTTTAAATATTTTACGGGTCATGTTGACAAAAAATCTCTATTGTTCATGAATTTGATGGTTTCACAAAGAGGCTCAGTAAATATTAAAACTACGTTATAATAACAACAAAAACAGAAAAAGAATTGTGGTTGCCTTATCTTTATTTTGTTACTGAATAGTAATCTACGTAATTATAAATATAGTTTACCAAAACTTTACGTCCGCTGGATTTGTGCTTGATCCATATGTTTCTATTGGTGTGGGTCGTAGGTGCCTTATTTTTGCAATGGATAAAGTTAGATCCGTCGTGGTATATCGTTAACCTCTAGTATGAAAAGTGCCTTTCATAAAAACATTTTCCGTAATATCTGTTCTTAATTAGTTTATTGTTTATATACTTATTGTATTGTTGAGCGTTTCAACGCATTTCTTTTCTGCCGCCATATTTGTGAAAGTGACTATAATATCTTTCTCTCGTCTTGTGTACCGTTTTTTGTGTTCCTTATTATCTAGACTAATCAATTTTATTAATTCTCTGTGGCGATTATTCAAATTTTCTAATAATCGATGTTTTTAACGACACTAAAATACTATTATAGTTTTGAATAGATAAACACATAATATATGCTCATATGTATGTACCTTTCATCGTGTAGTCGTTAGAATTACCTGCCTCTGTGACGCAGTGGCTAATAGTTTGGCTTGTAACATTATAGTTCGACTCCGAGGATAACTATAAAGAAATTTGAAAGGAAGTAACCGCCTGCGCATCTACCACTTTCATATTGTAAAACTAACGCCATAAGATCATTCTTGCATTCCGGCTATCAAAATATGAGAACAAGAGAATTCTGGGCGAGTACATTTTACAATCCACGGCTTCCTTGTAAAATAACTTAACACCATGTGGAAATGAGGCTATTGTTATCATTGCGCATCGAAAATGTTTGAAATTTTATTCGTGAATACATACAATATGTTTATTGTGTGTACCATTATCATGTTAATGACATTATAAAGCTACGTTATACTGGTCGACCCATGAAGAACTAAAGATCTAAAACAAAACTACTCGTCTTAAATTAACCGACTTTTCACTAAACTAATTATTTGTAATTTGGAGAGTTACCGTTTACGATCAACGCTGCGGAACGGAGAGTCAGTAGTACATAAATAGAGGTAGTATTAAAACATTCTCTTCGATTTGCATACTATTTGGCGTGTTGCCACTAAAAATTATATGGATGTTCTGGATGATTCTGAAGCGCGGTAATGGTTGCTTGAAAAAACAACAGTGCTGTATATCAATATAATTCCAGGCATGTGATAGACAGAAATAGAATATTCACGGCTTTGTATGTTTCATACTTAGAATATGCTTCTGTTGACAGGGGGATCTAAATATTTAGTGCCCTGTCGCTGACAGATCCGGGGCATCCCATGCATAACGGCTGATGGCTTTCGCGATAGGTTTAGTGGGTAGGGGTCGCCCAGGCCGGGTCCCACACATCCCTCAGGGCCCACTCAGGGCACCGGCGGAACGTCCGTAAAAGAATTACGTCGCGAGAAAAAAAAGAGGATCTAAGTTGATCTAAATCTAAATTCTCGCGTTTACTTGATTTATTTTTACTGTTAAACATTCATATAACCATCCATATTGTATATGTAATTGTGTAAGTGTTAAATTATCATTTATTTTAATTTCATAATGGCGAGTCAAGCTATACGTATACGCGTTGGTCCATGTTATTGTGATACTATTTGACTTTTGTTTATACGAAACCACACTGACTTCGCTGTATTAGTATAATGTAATTAGTTACAGTCCCTTGAAACTAGAGACATCACACAGGATAATATTATTGCTAGTTAAATTGATAAATATCAATACCAAAGAGTATTAATGTTTTTATCTCAGGGAATGTCTGTGTTTTTATATTTCATAATTCATATAGCTATATAATAGATGAAAAAGTAATTTCAAGTATTAAAGTAAGAAATTATGCATTCCGACACGGGCACTTACGCCTGCCATTTCATGCGCATACACTGACGTCCCAATAATCTACATTCCTTACATTAAAAAGTATCTTTTAGGATACCTACCGCTCGTGTTTAAATGGATCTTTACAATATAATCAATCTTTTTAAAGGTTAAATTATAGCAGTGTATAACATTGTGATACAAATATTGGTTGAGTAATACTACTCTATTTTTGACACTTAATTACAAGTCTACCAACAATAACTATGTAACTCATATTCTTAAAATAAATTACTTCGCGAATGTTGTAATTTTTATTTATCCACATTATTCGTCGTTGACTTTTATGCGTATTATAATTTGTTGAAGGTGGGAGTTCGTGAAATTTATCACGATGAAAATCGTTTAGATGGTTTAAATATACACATAAAGCAGCTCTATTTGGTGTGAAGATAGTATGAACATGTTTTCCACATTGAATATTCATTTATACTTATTTTCTTGGTGGTCGTATCACTGCTCATCTCCATTGAGATATTTTTAATGCCATCTGTTATGGTGCAGTGCGCCCGTTGCCATTGTAACTTCTAATTTGGGTAGCGTTCTGTATTAAAATGAATTAATTATCCTTGTGTCTGTGCATTAATTACAGCTTGTGCGAATTAAAGTGATTGCATTAACTTGTCGCGTTTGCGTAAATGAATGTTACACTGGTGCCAGATATCTTTTCGAAGGTGCCAAAAAGAACGGCCGTATAATGGTAAACATTTTTTATGCCTTTGACTGTACGACGATTAAAGGCATTTTAAATCCTAAAGAACATGAAGACACATTATGTCTGAAGCCCCGACGCAATATGGGTCGATATGCTAGATTAGTAGTAAATTGTAGTTTTAAGTTAGCGCTGCGCGAAAGTAATTAATCAATGTTATATTTAGAATTAAGGTGATATAATCAATAAGAGACTGAATAAGATTGTAGTTTTCTGGTACAGTTATAAATTTTTGTTCCTTTAGAAACTACGAGTATAATAAGCTGTAGTTTAATATAAAGGGGGCAATGCACATAAAACAATTTGAGAGAAAAACTCCTTTATTACTCTCTCCCTCTCTGTTCTTAGCGACTACCTCATGTAGTGGTGGGATCAGCTTTTCTTATCTTTTTTCTCCACTTCGCTCTATCCTCGACTTCGTCATCCCTTTATGGCTGGTTACACTAGTCACTTTCTGCCATTTAAATCATTCGGCGGTTATCTTATGCGGAATGTTGCATTCTATGTTCCCAGAGCTGTGTATCATGCTACTCAGACACTTGTATCCATCGCATTTAGTGTCAAGTTGTTCATCGTTGAGATTTGGGCTACTGTTACTTAGGTTTGTGTCGATAAAAGACATGTACTGGGTTTTTGCAACATTCATTACTAGGCCACCGATCTGTAGCTGATGTTTCCAAAATAAAAATGCTTGTAACTCAGCGTGACTTCCAGTACAGATAGCAAAAACGTGTGCGTAGATGAAGGCAAATTTGGCAGAAATCTGTGCTAATGAGTGAATCTGAAATGAAGCAAAACAAATATGGACTTAGTACTGAGCTTTGGTGTACGTCTTACGTTACTGCTATTGGTTTCGTCTCATCCGATAGTGTCCGCAGTATTGATCTCATTCCTTGTATATATCGGCTATGATATATTTTTCCGGGACGTTATTTTTCCTTGGGCTCCATCAGATCGTAAGCTTACTCGATCAAATGCCTTTTCCACGTCCTAGAAAGCGGCTTATAACGGTCGACCCTTTGCGCAATATTCTTCAGCAATTGTTTTCACCGCAGACAAGGGATCGATGGCAAAGAAACCAAGTATTAAGCCATAGCGGTGTTATGACAATCAGCATTTCGATCTTCAACGACTATCAATCACTCTTTTTTATATCTTCATAATATGGCGTAGGAGCAGATTCCACGATAACTGTTACGTTCATATTTGCTACTGTTGCCTTTATAAATTGGAGTTATGGTGCTCAATCTCCATGCCTTTGGGCATTACAGAAGAGCGCAACACATAATGTTAGAGAAAAGTCAGCAATGCGATCCTTTCTCACGCTGGCACTTCCTAGCTTCCACTGAGATACCGTCCGGTCAAATAGCTGACGCTTTTGTAGTTTATGAATGACTTTTTGGTCATCTTTGGCGTCCAATTTCTCATATAGATTTTTCTGGAAATTTGATTCGGTCCATGGCTATAACGTTCTTGGTCTCTCTTTTTAATTTTGTAGTTTGTAGTCGAAAAGCTATAATTTTCTTTCAATCGCCCTCTGCACTTCCTCTGATCACTTCGTTTTTCTATTAGTCTTTATCCCTCTTTTAGTACGACCCAGAGTAATATTAACAGCTTTTGTGATGGATTTGCAAAGGGTTTCCCCTATCTTACTAAAGTCGGCTTTCATGTCAATTACTAAGTTGTATAGACATCTACGAAATTCGAAAATTTCGTCCATTTTTAAGTTCTTGCATTTGGTAATCTATAGAGTTTGTAGTGATTTCTCCTTAATTCTCTTCTTGAATAACGTTTTCATCACAAAAATCCGGTGTTAGTAACACCACATTCTCCTGTTATGACCTTGTAATTTATTACACGTCGGATATGGACTCCGCTTATTAGTACATTCTAATAAGCGGAGCGGAATAACTATCTGCGACGATGTTAAACAACATTGTTAAGGGATTTTGTGTTTGCCCTTTTTTTTTGGAAAAGGAAGAATTGACGATGGCAAGACGAAGGTTGGAGCAGTTGAAAGTATCTGAAATCACTATATGTTGTGCACGTTTGCACCGTCTCCTAGAGCGCGTACACTGTCGCTTTCACTAACGCCAGGAGCTCTGCCTGGTAAACGGTGTAGCAGTTTCCCTTATTGAGTTTTTGGTCTTTACATCTGCGGCGTTACGCATGACGCAGAACGCACTACCCTACCCTCAATAGGGCTGCCATCGGCGTATATTTCGCACTCGGCAGCCGTCGTGGAACGCTGGTTCTACTCCGCATTATCCCTCTGAAAGGAGAATTCCACTCCCTCCTGTTCAGCGTGGTGTGAAATACTCTGAAAGTCTGCTGATCTCTCCAAGTCTCGGTCTCCTAACACTTGCAAGGAGTGACCACGCTTTATCCCATAAAGAGCGGCTTCTTGGACTCGAAGGTCCAGCGGTAGCAGCCGGGCAAGTATTAGGGCCGAGTGCAGTGACGCGGTCCTAGGCGTTTTTGCCACCTTTCGGGCGAATTCTCGCTGGACCGCGTCGAGCTGCTTTCTGACCAGCAGCTTCCTAGTCGCCGGCGCCCAAGCACTCGCAGCATACTCACTCGCAACATAATCACGGGTTCCACTACCACCAGATATCGTTCTGACGACCTCCGTGTTCAGTCTTCAAGATACCTTCGCGGCCTTTGACAGTTGGATGTGAGTTTATCGTTAACTGTCAAGTCTAGTATCCGGTCGTCGCTTGTTATGAACTTATTACTACATTATCGATTCTTACCTGACGCACAAAAACCCGCTCACTTGGGACAGGAAAACTTTCGGACATTAGGTTATAGATGCTTAAACAATGTCTGGTTATCCCGCCTGACAGCGTCGGTCTCGAGAGCCCCGTCCGTTGGTCAGCAGGGTGCACAACGTATAGGTGAGGTTGACATTTGGGCTGGTTACAATGTTAGTTTCATACCTCTTACAACGCTTATATTACATATTTTGGAGATGAGATGGGAGAAACACTACCAAAATTTCCTTTGTTATGAAATTTAAAATATTTTATAAAGATGTTTATTATCGATACAAATGTGTATTTCGTCATGCACAGCTAATAATAAAATAAACATTGTACACTGTAAATGAAGCTTTAAAGTACATATTTAAAATTTTTGATTCACAGGAGAATTTATCAAGTCATTGGAAGGCTCAGGCACTTTTCAAAAAGTTTGATCTTCGGGCAAATCACACTGTTTACGGAAAGGGGCGAATTTGTTCGCAAACAAAAGTATTGGTCATCGGGGCCGGGCCTTGTGGATTACGAGCAGCAATTGAATGTCAGCTCTTGGGCGCCAAAGTGGTAAATACTCATGTAATCCATTTGGAAAATGTAAAAGTTGGATAGATACATTAAACCGTCCCTTAAAATGTTAACGCTAAATGCTATTAATTTTCCTCACCCCCTTGGATTAGTCACACAAGTTTGATTTGTGTTTATAATACGTGTGTATCATAGCTCTTATGGCATTTTTTTTCTTAAGGTGTTTCGACGGCAAACGTTCTTGGCTATATTACTGGATTTTAGGAGATTGCTTCCGCAAACGAAAACAAACAAAAGTAATAGTGACTCCATTGATGAAGATACGGAAAAAAAATCGATCCTGATAAAAAAAATATATTTTTTAAACGTTTCATTTGCATTATGTTAGACCAGCTAAATGAAAGATAGTTTCATAAAAAATACACTATTAAAAAAACCTGCAATGAAACACAAAATCACAAACAACTGATGCTCGAGTTAACCAACGCCGGGAAGCGGCGCGGCCGTGCCGGCAGTTAGTGATAGTCCAAATCTACCTCGTCATGTATTTGGTTTCAGTTTGAACCTTATTTCATAAGGCCACGGGCTATACACGCCCGTCCGGGCATGGCGCGGCCGTGCGTTCATTGACCCGAATATCAGCTGTTTTTATTTTGTGTTTCATTGTTGGTTTTTTTAAATAAAGTAATGTATTTTTTATGAAATGATCGTGTCCTTTAGCTGTACTAACTTGATAGAATGTAAATAATGTTGATAAAACGTTATTAATTATTTTTTTTAAATCGGATTCGATTTTTTTCCCGCTCCTTTATCAAAGGTGTCAATAGAATATCGTCTGTTTTCGGAAGCTGACTCCTAATACCCAGTATAATAAAAAATAATGTTATTAGCTCCACACTTTTTTTTTAACCTTTTTTGGATTTCCATTTCCTGAGGGATAATTAAAATTTTTCATTTTAAAGTTGCTATATATTTTTGCAGGTAGTGGTAGAGAAACGGGACCGTATGACACGGAATAACGTGCTCCATCTTTGGCCGTTTGTTATTCATGATTTGCGTGCTCTTGGTGCTAAAAAGTTCTTTGGGAAATTTTGTGCAGGCTCTATTGACCATATCAGTATAAGACAGCTGCAATGCATTCTTATGAAGGTATGGATAAAGATTAAACACTTTCGTACTACTATTTTATGAGGAAAATTAAATTATTAGATATTTATCAATGTTTTATTGATTTCTAGGTTGCTTTGCTGCTTGGAGTAGAGATACACGAAGGCGTTAGCTTTGAAGAGCTTTTACAGCCGACTATATTGAACAACTCTGAGAGTAAGATCCTGGAAAATAAATTGTTATAAAAGTTGTTAGAGAGCAAAAGATAATAACTCTTTTATTTAGACTGTATGCGAACTGTGTTCAAGTTATCTAATTTCGCAATTATTATGTAGCATGTGTTCATAATCTGCGCAAGGCTGTTGGCAATAACTGGTTGCGTATAGCCGAAGATCGGGCTAAGCGGCGTTCCTTCGAATAGTGGATTGCCGTAGGTTGTTGAATCAGTGATTGATGTGTTCATAGTTTCCTATGTCATTTTCTTACTTAATATGGCAAGAATATAATACATTTACGATTCTTACGATGTCTTGTTAACTTTATTACTTGTGTTTTTTTCTTTTCCTTGTACGTGTCCTTTTTAGTAATATAAATATAATTACAAAGTTACATTAAACACATTTATTATCAATTAGTAATGTAATTTTCATAGTCGCTATTATACTTTCTCTGTATTAAAATTCTTTTTAGCTATGTCTTTATCGTCCCTTTCTATTGATTTTTCAAAATTTTGGTAATACATGTTAAAGTTGGTGGGACACGTCAGCGTCCAACTGAAAATCAGGGCTACTGCTAATAGCAAGTGCATTTTTACTGAATTGTATCCCTTTTTCAGCTGATTGATACCATTGTTTTTTTTTTGTTATTTTTAGGGTCTTATTTGTTACTTGTAATTTTTTTTTCTTGGTCTGCTTTTATAGTCATTTAAACAGTACGAATAAACAATTTTTGTTATAAATGGTATACAAGTTTAATGAGTTGATTTACTTGAATAGAGCTGGGTTGGCGAGCTCGGGTAACCCCGCGTGAACACCCGGTGTCCGAGTATGAGTTCGACGTTCTAGTGGGCGCGGATGGCAAGCGCAACACTTTGCAAGGTTACAAGCGTAAAGAATTCCGTGGCAAGTTGGCGTTGGCAATAACTGCTAACTTCATCAACAGGCACACTCAGCAGGAGGCTGCTGTGAGTATATACATCCGTAATAGATTAATCATCGTCTCCCTGCCCTGTCCCCTGTTCATTAGAGTTGGCTGAACAGATATGTTCTGACTAAATAATATATTGTTTCGTAATGTTGAAAGAAAGATCCGCTATGTTTTTTACGAAGCTTGCACGTTCAACTGTTCTTGGTAATGCTGTTTCTGGTTGTTTCGTCACCTTTTGACAGGAAGTGCACTGTTTGTTGAATATCTCACTTATTAAGCGATTGCGTGATTACTAACTTGCAACTTTTATCTTATATTCACCTTTAACGACAACTATCTAACGAGGAGGTGGCAATATTCTGGTCTGCTGGTGTCACACCTCTAATTGACTAATCATCATCATGATTTCGATCTGTTATTGTCAATATAAATAACCGATGATTTCTACAATGTTTTGAAAATATGTTTATTTGATAATTGAAAATTTCGATTACCATATTGTGTTTCTAAGCAATTAGCGCTTCCTTTGATTTATATCTTTTAATATTATCTATTAAATGATGCTATTATTGACGTAAACAAATTTTCAGTTTATTTGACACATTGTGGTATATGATGATGGTGATTGGTTCAATTATTTATTGGCTAACGGTAGACGTCCGCTGCTGGATGTACGCCTCTTTCAAATACTTCACACCGTACGACCCTTGCATTGACTACATCAAGCGTTTACCTGCAGTCTTCTCAGACAGATGTTACTGCTTCTTGGCCGTTCGTCTTTTGTTTAATTTTCCACATCCACTGTGACTAGTTTAGCATCATAACATTACATGATGCTGATTATTTTCTGTTTTAAAGTGGGGGAGATTAATGATTAAAATATTTCTTTTTGGCAGGTCGAAGAGATTAGCGGAATTGCGTTTATCTTCAATCAGAAATTTTTCAATGACCTTTTTGAAGCAACTGGGATTGACTTGGAAAATATAGTTTACTACAAAGATGACACGCATTACTTTGTAATGACAGCTAAAAAACAAAGTCTTTTTGATAAAAAAGTTTTGTTGAATGTAAGTTATTGGAACATTGTCTACTTTGTATATTAGCAATTTAAACAAAAAGACTGGTGATCGCTAGGAATCAGTGTTGTAGTGTTGTAAGATTAGAAGTCATCACGACATCTTAGTGATGACTTATACAAGTTAGGATGCGCTGTACCTCCTGAAAAGATTGATGTTTCGAAAGTTACTGGTTTTGGGCTTTCGTTTAACCCTTTTAGTGCCGGGCGAAATGGAGGTGCCTATGCGAGAAAAACCGGCCGAATTTCACAGTTTTACAAGGGTTCGGGAAAATGCTTATAAAAACCAAACGAGAAACGATATTTACATGATTCAAAAAGCTGCGTATTATAGATGAAATACAGAACGAAACAATGACACTAGTTTTTTTGTACTCATTTGAGAATTATAGAAAAAACAAAGGTATATATGTTTATAAATGAAGTAAAAGTTGAGTTCTCTCGTACAAAACGTGTTTGCACATACAAACAGCCATCTTTTCACCACAATTTTATATGGGTCAATTATAATGAAGCATATACTTTGTATTTC
>DWLS01003429.1:0-15746 GCA_018246255.1 Pachliopta kotzebuea | reverse complement strand
CCATTACCCGCTGATGCGAGGAGAAGAGAATAAAAATATGGGTGCAACTACCGCCATATTTAACTATACCGAACACACATTGCATATAATTATCATGTATTGTTGATATGTATTTTCAATAAACATTTTTTTACCACCGACGATACATGTCAATCAGACTTATCAAATAATAACATATGATATTTTATTACTCAAGTAATTAGTCTATTGGTTTCAAATAGCTGGTTCAGCTATAATTCCTTGAAAACATTAATTACTATTATAAAGTTAATAGCAAAAGCGTTTTGTTTTTTGTAAGTTGTATATGTCAATTTTTCGTTTACTTACATAGTTTACGATAACAAGTGTCCATTTTTTAAACAAGTATTATAATAACATCAATAAAAAGTACTACATAATAATGAGAATGCAATGACAATATGTATTTAAAATATTTAAAGCAATATTACAGTTTTATGCTAGTTTATTTAATGCTTTTAAACATATTTGACTTAGCCTACAGCTTTGCAGTTACGCCTATAAAAATGATTAAATATCAACGTATGGAAATGTATATTTACGCAATTATCGCTATCTATAATGGTATTTTTCGTAAAGTTTCTTAATGTTATTTTTGCAATTGAATGTGCGAAAAGAGCACAATTTAAGTAATGTTTTCTCCAATTAACGCAGCCCCGCAAGTAATATAATATTTCTTGCGTTTGTAACAATGTTCACTGCACAAAAGATTTGTTATCTGCAAGGATTATTTTACATAATTCCCTTTTATGTCTTTTTTTACGAAATATTTTAACACATAGTTCTTTAATTTTCATAATATATTTCTGTCAAGGTTACCTTGATGCTATCTTGGTAAATGTATGGAGTAAACTTAAGAATTTTTGTTGGAAAAGCCTGTAAACTCACGAGAAATTTGTCTTAAAAATCTAGTTATATTATTAATAAGAAAGTGAAATATTTATACATCAGTCCAGAGTCTATTTTGAAATAGTTACTCATATGATGTTCGTTATAACATATCATGTTAAAACAAATAAATTTTCGAGGCCCAAAACGCTGATTGAATTTAATCTATTATAAAATATCAGGCATCGTTGTGTCATTCGTAAATGCACATAGATTTGAAGATTATATATACATGTTATGACATAACAAAGATATCGTTTTTGAAATTTAGACGATTAAGTTTCCTCTTTTTAAGAATATCCTTTTAATTATAAAATACTACAATTTAGACGGTTCTGGGTGGATAGCCATGCGGAAACCCTTCTGTATAAAAAAATATATAAAGACATGGTCTGATAAAATATTTTTTTCTGTAACACAATATAAAATCCAATTTGCGTCTTTTGTCCGGCTCACGCTTGCAATAAGCCAATCCGGACGCCAACAATTCACTAAGACTACCTTTGTGTTTTATATCTCTATTGTGGCTGTGACTTGACAAAAGAAATGAGTACGACAACGACAACTTCATACCACATTGTTTTTTGTGTCAAGAACATAAAGTCTTTTGCGTAATAATGCATCCATTTTTCTTTCCTATTAATTCAATTCAAATTAAGAGTATGTTACAGAATAAAATTCGTATACTATAATCAGAAAAAGATAAACGAGTAACAAAGGATTAATACATAAATTAAATACGGTTTTATTTATTTTTGTAAAGTCTTTAATGTGGAAACTAAATGCAAATTTGTTTAATGTGAAACACTCGAGGTAAATACACAAGCATGAATGAAATCGCATTGTTATTGTTATTTCATCAACGACTATAGTGAGCAAAGTAGGCATCGGTACTAAGAATTAGAGCGTATATTATAAACTACAATACGATAAGAATGCGGACACATAAAAAGCTGATTAAGTTCTGATAATATTTTTCTTGACCTTTATTTTTTGATTCTATATGTTTATTATTTATTGGTTTAGTCAAATTTATTACAAAAATATACTCAAAAACAAATATGTACCTTTACCTATGTAGTGAAGTATCGTGTCAATATTTAAAATTATCTACTTCATTACTAACTCACTACTTTCTCTTAATATTATTTTATTGTCCCAATGAAAAGGCACGAAGAGAACACTTTTGGAATGATTTGCTTCTGATGACATTACAGATTCTTCCTATCCTTCGGCCTATGTATGGCATTCTAGACGGGCCAAGTCTCATCAGGTTTGCATAATGGCTTTAACTTCATTCACAAGTCTTCTTACCTTCTTAGGTAGAAAAGTTACTAGATAGAACGTAATATAACTAACTATAGTTATTATAATTAATCATATTTCTTTTTCTGTCCAAAAAAGTTCAGGTGTTTTGTTGAAGGCAGAGCGTTGAATGTGCTATTATTTGGCGTTTTTGAGGAAATGATGTATTGATTATAAGATAATTTTCAGAAATTACAAAGCAAATTCCTAAACACAAATCTAAAATTAGTTTTCTCATAAAGTAGGGATAACGTAATCCCGCCTAACAATTATTTCCCCGTTGTTAAATTCATTTGTAATACATCTCTATTAGGTTATTGTAACCACGTAATTCCGACGTATATGCCCGATAACTTAATGAAACTGACTCTGCTTAAAATCGCTGCACTGAATACATTATTTGTATACTCCATTTATTAAATAAATATTTGTTTGTTAAAATATTCACTTTTTTAATACGTGTACTCGGATAAATATTTTACTTCAGACTAACGCAACGCAAATCAAAATATTCAGCAAAATCATCCTTTCACTTTACAATTACTTTGGTGTTTACTTCCATAGTTTTCTATTTTACGCAATACAGCTATATAGACATTATAACCCTGTTATGTTAATAAATACCTACTTAATAAACCTATTACATAGACCACGTATAACTTCTTTTACTTTAATCAATGATTAGCTGATTATAATTGATCAAATCGTTTATTATATAGTAAATGAATAAAGGACCTGTGGCTCCACGGCATAGCAGATGTTATTACTGAAAAATATTAGAAAATTTATATCGTTTTTAACAATTTTGTAGGTAAAGAGACTGGAGTTTCAATTGTGCCCAAAGCTCTTTCCGTGACAATAACATTAGGGAACCATTCATAACTTCCAATGCCACGTCGAGCGCCGAATGAAATTACATAACACCAAAGAAATTCAATTTGAAGCAACGAGTTTACCATGCGTGCATCTTATTAAATTCGAAAATAACCATCTTTATTTAACTGATTATATAACTACGTTCAAAATAAAGGCAATATAATAAACTTTACGAAAACAGTAGATACGAGATATAAACGATTTAAATTTTTAGGTTTCGGAATAATATCAACATTGTGAACAAACTTTTTCTTAGTAAACAAACGCTATTTAGTTACACAAGTCCCGCCCTTATACTTACAAACATTTTTTTGATATATGAAGTGGCTGAAACTTATTGCATTATCTTGATATGTATTATTTATTACTATTGGATAATTAAAATTATACCAAACATGATTTGTCACCACTATGTAATTTTATATATTTTATGTCACATTTGCCATTGAGCTCAAAACCCACTTTTTCATGAATTCATTTATTTATTTAAAATGACACAGATGTAAATGTTATATGATTAGTTCATATTATCATTGTTTGGTTTAAAAAGAAAATATTCCAAAATCTGTGATATGCTGAGAAAAGTGTCAAAATATTTAGGCGTTAACGAAAATATACGTGCACGGTCACGTCTTTCATTACAAAACCCTTGTACAGACTTCTGACGCATAAGGATAAATCGTTTGCATACATTGACAAAAATAGTTAAATATTTCACTCTTTCTTCTCGTATACTAATATCTATTCTAGTTGTTAAAAATGTAAACAGAGTATTATAAACGCATCCATTATATATAAAACGTATTAAGTTGCTAGGTAATTATTCTAATTTATGTTCGCTCTTATCTTTATCATTCTGATGTAAATAATAAACTTTGTATAGACACCATAAGTGGAAATGAAATAAAACGATACAAAACGTAAAAAAAGATTTTATTTACATTTTAAAAATTAACATTTACATTTATTTTGTTTGAATGAATACTGCTACAAAATAACCATTCACAGTAATTCTAAATAGATATTTTTTGACATTCACTCTATTTACAAGGAAACATGACTTTGATTTAACTTTATACAGCCTTTTAGATAGTTTAAGATGAATTATTTATTTAATAATACAAGACTTAAATACAAAAAATAAAGCAAAGTTTTTGAAGTAAGAAATAACAGGACAAAATACATTTTTAAATAATTCTTAAAAGTACATATTCCTCTTTTAAGAAATATTTGCAACATGTATAAATAACAACATGGTAACATATTAAGCAATAGTAAATTTATAGTTTAATAAAAGGTAAAAAAAAAATGATTATTTCTTATAATAACTTGTACTTTCTGCCCACAAAGATAAATCGACTGCCGGAAGCTCGTTACACGGCACCAGTTTATTTCTGTGAATATTCATTATTTATTAGTAATCTGCAAAACCGATCTTTAATAACATATAAAAGAAAATTGCTGAAATGCTTAAGGTCATTTCTGGACACTTTAAAAGTCATAAGTAACATAAAACAAGAGCCCAGTGAAAGTGCGGGAAACCATTGAGGTAATGGTGTATATACTCGTATCTTGCTCACTGATCCAAGAAAACAGAGAAGACATCATACATCAGACAAAATACATCTCGCCTCGTATGACAAAAAGGTATAAATATTAGCTTATAAATGTTACAAAATGTTATAGCTTACCCAAGCGACACTTGCTCGAAAGCTTTTGGTTGCATCAGATATATGTTGTCAGCGTTGTCACAAAGTAACCGAGCCATCGAAGACCCCCGACGAATCGATTCAAGTTGACCTATTCATTAATTACATTTAATTAATAACGTCATAATTTTAAATATAAACTATACGCTTTCTTTTATAAATGTACAGAATTATTAATATGCAAATAGGTAACACATAATCCAAAAACTTTCTCAATTATTTAACGTTAAATAATTATGTAAAATTTGAAAGTCAGATTTAATGGCAGACAGGAGTTTTATTCGACTTCCTGCAATTACAATAACCACAAAGAAATTACGGAAAATCAAACAAAACACATATTAAAGCGGCAATATATATTTCCACTCTAGAATTAATCTGCCCAGTTTAGTTTGTTGGTGGAGCCGAGGTTTCGATTTTTGTTAAATTTGTTTTAGCTTCAGGCGAATGAAAACAACGTATAATAATCAGCATGTACACGAAATGTGACAGAAATGAGAAAATTCTAACTTTGTTCTCTATTCATCTGTTACAACAAAGAATGTTTCTCTTACTAGGAGTAAAAGCTGTTTCACGATCCCCTCCGTTTTCGTAGAAGTATCGATCACCAGTTCGGGTACGGTAAAACTGTTCGGTGAGGATGCAAAGAAAGGTAGGTCCTGCCTGCGCTCCAGGGACATTGCGCTCTAAGGACCCAGCCACAACCAGGTCAACATCATCCGGGGTATCGTACAGGGTTTGTAATATTTGTACATTCTGAAAAAAAATATTTAGTCTAGTAATTTACATTACGGTCTACATGTATAACAAATATACCGGTAATAGATGATAACAATATAGTTTCGATCATGATTTAGGTTGAAAAACAGCGAAAAAATAAGAATAGTATCACTAATTTATATTTCTAATCAAAGATCTATTAATTGTATGTAAACAAAAAGGAAGTAAACGCTGCTTACAAAAGCCAATCAAGTTAACTACAGCCAAGCCATTCACACACAGTTTTTATTCAATTTCCCGTCTCAAGAACAGACCGTAAAGTTATTAACTGCGTTTCTATACTATGGATACGGTAACAGAGCTTGACTTTGACGTAATAAAGGATTAAATAATGAAACGATGAATATACTAGTACATATATAATATACAGATATAAGATACAAACTACTACCATGTTATCATATTACCTATTACATACTTCAATGGTTACAATGTACACACCAATTCTATTAAGGAAGCCATTCTATTGAGTTTGTTATTTTTTATCACTACCACAGTCTCTTTAAATTTTATTTGAAAAGAAATCACTGAGTTTAGATTTTAGCTATCGTCTAGATAGATATTACACGGCAGAATATTAATATGTGTTGATTTGAATACCGCGATATTACTAGATTGGGAAGGCATTTCATTTCTCTTTTGATTTCACAGATATCAGGATTACTTACCAACAAGAAAACATCGGCTCATTCCCTTACTATTACGATTCTTGTCGAGTTGCTTTTAAATTGTTTATATGAATAATGTAAAAGATAAATCGTTAACATTATATTTTCTTAAAGTAAACATACCTTTTCGGAAATGAAATCGAGCATGTCGTGGAAACTGTTAGGCACTGGGAGGTTACAGGCGGCGCGCGTGGATACATAGCTTCCCAATCCGTGATCACGTCCACGCTGAATATCCGTAGCTCGTAAATCACCACCATACGTATTGTTACGCCTAATATAAACTTAAGCATTTTAAAAATGAATGATATAAAAAAAACTTCATGTAATTTTGTCGTAATTGACTTCATACAAGTAATAATTTATACTAAGATGATTTCCCTGAATTTTTCTTCTTTATTCAGCTGTTTATAGATACTTTATTTCTCATTTTATCAGAGAATATACAAAAACCAAAGATTAATTAAAAAAAAATTGCAAAACAACGTATTGGATACGTTTTCAAATTTCTATTTTTAACAAAATTTACTTAATAATTATCAACTAATTAATTTCACTTACTTGAAAAGGAACTGCGTGATTTCATTGTCCCAGAACTGATCGCTGAAATCCTGCGGCTGAACCGTTAGACCTCTGGCTAAATCGTCAAACACGTTATTGATTTCCAACAACAAAGGTCGATTGAACCAGTCGCTCATACGCACAGCGCCAGCCAATTTACGACTTTCAGTAATCATTCTAAAATGAACACACGTATGCTATATAAACAATAAATAGCAGGTTTATTTGTGTATTTATCTAACTTACTGCAGATATCCACGAATTAATGTATGAAAATGTCTGAACGCTGCAGTGGCATGCTCGTCGAGGACCGATGGGTTGACACTTGGATTATAATCATTAACGTAACCTTTAGCTCCAGGGTAAATGAGTTTATTCTTCACCATGTTTTGAAAACCTATTAGATAAATATATAACGAATGTAATTAGCACTGTTATTAATACTTTTATTAAAAATTTCATTGCACCAAAATAATATTTACCTTGTCACGGAAAACTCTCTCGCTAGTAAGACATAGCTTAGTGCAATATTTTTAACCCTTTATTTTAATTATTTATACCAAACTTTTAAACTTAATATAAATTTAAATATTTTGAGTATTTTTGTGGTAAAACAAATTAACAATCTATTTTTTATTGGACGAGTCGATGAGGCGAACATGGTGTTACCTAATGGTAAATAAAACGTCTGCCTATAACAGCGTTGCGCTGTTTAAAGGTTTAATTTAATTACACCACAGTGCGCTTAACACTTTGAGCCATAAGGTGTTAAGTGTCGCCACTTCAGTAATTTCACTAGCACAGAGTACTCTTCAATCCGAACACAGTAATGTTTGCACATTACTGTTTAGCCGCAGAAATCGTCCTGTGCATAGACAGTTGCAAACACCTAGCCCTAACGGTAGTAAATCTTTTCATGACATGCCGTACAAGTTTTTTTCAGATTTTTCTTAAAAAGATTTGATAAGACGACGGTCTTCACTCAGAGAGAGATATGAAAATGAGATTGATATTAGCGAAATAAATGTGAACAAAACAGAATCAAAGCGAGAACTGATATGAATGAACTAAGCCCTGACCCAAAACACACAGGCGATTGTCAAATTATAAAAAATAAAATGGTAGTAAACACCTAGTACCTGTAAACGCCACAATTACTATAAAATAATTTAATGTTTTAAGATTAAGCAAGTATTACTACAATAATGTTCTTGGAAACTTACCTAAGAAAATTGGTAAATATTCGTAGTAGTTTATATGTTGTATCTCAGCGATATGGATTCTGCGGGCCTCCTGATAGATTTTTTCATCGTCCCAGTACGGATTGAACTTAGCCAACGTGTCTGCAATACGATTATGTTCCCGCAGCAGAATAATCTGCAGTATCGTCAACTGAGGATTCTGGTTTACACGGATGTCACCTAAAATTTATAATATCACTCACAGTAGATCAAAAGTGAAAATCTAAACTAACAAAAATGTTTTAGCACAAATTTACTATAAAGAATATTTTATAAATTTCACTAGAACTGCTTTGCGGACTTGTGATAAAAGTAACCTCCTCCACTACTGGGGGAGATTACTTTTATCATGTCCAGCAAAGGACGTCTATCAGCCGATGATGATGATAATAAAAATAACGTATTTATTAGCTATGTATTAATTACCATACACTTTGATTACCAATCGATTAAATTAGTTACAAAAAGAATTTATATACTCATGTCTTTACTAATAAAGCTTGATATAAAAGAAATTTCCCCTGGGGTTATTAAGCCCGCTGTATATTTTAAATCAACACGATTTCAATATACAACACATAAAATTTTTATGATAAGATTTAGATTTACACCTGATTCCGATTATTGATCAAAGGATTCAAAACTGATCAAAAAAATTAAAATCAATCTGCCTCTTCATCCATTATTCAGGTAAAGTCGTAATGGAATTTATGAAACCTAACAATATGCGTTTTTGTGTATTAAAAAAGTTATTTGGGGCTGTATATAATACTTATTGCGTGAATAATCTTACCGGCTAAATAGCAAGGTTCGTTGATTGAAAGTGCAGATTCACAGGTCAGAGTAATATTAGGGTCTTGTGGTGGCCATTCACGTCCTCTGCGGAAGATGGTTGTCAGGCGACCACCGACATAAGCACGGATAGCAGCCGCCTGCGCAGCGCTACTGCCGTACACCAAGGAAAGATCCATGTAAGCCGTTACCGTTGAAATCTAATTAGAAAAAAAAACAGATTTTAAGGAACAAAATAATATCAATTATTACTTAAAACTAATAGAAACATAAGAACAATTTAAAATACAAAAAAATTTACTCTGTATATTAAAACACCGTTTGGCGAGGTTCGGTGCTATCCTTTTCAGCTTCTCAGTGTCTTCCATACGAATTCTTTTATCTATTTCATAGTACGGTTAATAAAGAAAATGTCTCAACAAGGTCGAGGAAACATAAAAAAATCATGATGATGTGTTATATAATCTAAGGATCCCTATAGTGTTTATCGTCAATATTCATTAAGTAAAAGAAGTTACCGGTTCAGCGGGTTGACCGGGAGATGTACACCGTCTATCCCTCGTTGTCGTGGTCCTTACAAAGTTCATACACTGGGTACCCTGTGATGCATGAATAAGATCAGTCGGTGGAATAAGTATCGGAGCGCATGTGGGGTTGAATGTAGAATCAGGTGCTAATTGCCCGTTGTCATCGCAACATGTTATTAAATCCTTATCTAAAAAAAAAATTTGCGATGAGGTCTTGAAATATATATTAGAAAATATAATAACATCATTACTGCGACCGCGACGAAGTAAATATTTCAATGACTTATCTAAAAATATATATTTTGAGTATAGTCAACCATGGTCACAAATTATAATGTTTTGTGCACGTCTAAATAAAAAAAGATTTGTTGCAATAAAAGTATTATGTGGCAACATAATAGGCTATTAGATTGGACAGTTTTATTGACAACGGTTTATATATTCTATATAATCTGATAAATAGTATTATACAAGGTTGAGTAAAAGTAAACAGACACATAAAAACAAATGCTATAATATTTAGTTAATATAACTGCCTTAGCTTGATATTGAGCTGAAATTGAGATAACAGACAAAAGCCTTAGGAAACGAGTGCGAGACTTTGCAAAGAATACTACGAAAATATCATGAATGATTATTTTATACAACGAATAGACATAAAAGACATTCACTCGGTTTAAGATCCACCTTTTAATAACTATAAAAGATATGTACGGTACAAAAAAGCAAATGTCGTCAAGAAACAAATTACATGAAACCTCGTTATCTCAGTAATAATTCACTAGCTAGCACCCAGTAAACTGCAACATAAATTTTTGCACACTGCCCTTTAACTAAAATTACATTAAAAAATATGAAATTAATAGAAAGGTAAGTTAATATACTTTAACATTACAACGTATAACAAGAAAACTACTAAATAAATTCTTGAACTGTCGTAAATATAAATATTAAATATTATGTTACATAAACTATTTATATCGTTTAAAAATAAGTAGAAAATGAATATCAATCCTTAATTTAGACCAGCAATTAGAGAGATCGAAAATAGAAAGCACCGGTAAAATATGATTAGTTTTCAATATGTACATATTACACAATATGGCAGAGGTAGGGAACCTTTTTACCATTAGAGGCCACATTTAAACTAGGCAGCAATAAGAGAGGCCGCATAAGCTGATTGACCTAAGAAAGTAACTTTTGTGAAATTATTATGGTTTTTCTATAGATTTAACTATTTATTGCATTATATAGAAAAAATAAAATATAATACTACAAAATTTTAAATATAATATACATATGAAATAATATATAAATCTTATAAAAAATACAATAAAAAATTTTATAAAAAAGAAAAAACACACACACATAAGCCGGCTTTTTTTTCGTTTAGTTCATTCTTATTGCAACTTGGTGGCGCTAAAAACTGTTAAAAAAATTTACATTGAGTGTCCAAGTCTGAAACGGATGGTCTGTGGGCCAGAGCCTCGCTCATGCGTGTTAGAGTCCGCTTCAGACTAGTATTCTGACATCATGTTACAATATGACTGTCTTTGGCAGGATTTTTTGCGCAACTGTCATGGCGTTGATGTACAATGGTTGTTTGAAACGAACTCTACGATTTTGTACTAGGTGGCAAAGAGCCCCACAAGAACCTCGCGGAGGCTGCAGGCTCCCCACCTATCCAATAGGGAACAAGTCCCTAAAGAATTTTGGCAAAGTTTTTGTGAACACACAACCCTCGGGAAGGCGTACTTTTCTCGAAAAAAAAAAAACTGAACGTACGTGTTTGCGCAACACCAGCCGTCAAGGACATATCATGTGTAATAATTTGGCCCCATTGTTGCGCGTTCAAATTCCAAACGGGATCGATTAGTTGTTTATCCGGGAAGAGTCTCAAACTAATTTCACGTGGATTTGGCAATTGGCGTCCTGTCTGGGAAATTGGCAAAGCACTGATACCTATAATAACATAAATCGAAATTAACAATAGCCTTTTTTATTCTGAATACAATCTATTACTTATAAATTTTGGATGTATTTGACTTACCATCGCCATAATTATATTGTACCAAACGACCGTATGGTGTTTGTGGCATACCCCATATAGGACTCTGTAAATTATTACAAGAGCCGTCTATAGATCTGTATGGTGATTTGGAACAGAAGGCAGGGGGCAGACCACATGTTTGTAGAGCAGGGTCCGGACCATTACTAAGCGGTGGCGGTGGATTGCTAAAACTGTGAATACACTACAAAATTAGTTTTATTGAACGTATACTATTATAAAAACCCATAACCGTACACTGTACTTATGATTGTATAAAATATATTAACTTTGAGCACTAAAGATAGATGTCTTAAAGAGACAATAATTCATAAGAAAAATATTCATATGAACAAAGGTCCTTGTGTGTAAATTGTTGAAATCCTTGTTAAAAATACAAAAGTTATAAAAAAGTTGTCGAAATTCAAAAAATACAAGATTAAATGTGCACTATCATGCTTGCATTGGTTATAAAATAAAACAGAAACATCTAAAAGTAGCATAAATAAAAAGTAACCTGAATGGCGAAGCTCCGTACGCTTGCGCGGTGTTCAACTCTTGGCTGAAGATAATACTCATGTTAAACACACGTACACATGTACATGCAACATATAATTGTGAAATTAACACAACATATATATTATTAAATATATATATTTTTTAATTCTAACTACTATAGTTTTATATTTTTTATATACAGTAGTGCAAACAATAGTGTACAGTGCTAATTATTTATGACAGGTGGAAATATGAAACAAAAGACCAATGACGATCAATCTCCCTCTTCGTTTGATGCTTTACTGGAAAGTGATTTACTACCTATAGATCAGTCTTCGACTCTGCACTTAAATCTCAATGTTACCCATACATCCGAGTTTAGTTTATAACGGTTTATTATAGATAATTATATTTCCAGTTACATTTACTTATAATATCTGGTTATGTGCAGATACATGTCTCGCAATGGTTATTTATGAACATCTAATGAAACTCTTAGAAACGCAGCAACATCTTCATGTACAACAGTATTTATCTTGCTACCTGAGCAAAATTTTCAATACTATGGACTCTACCAGTCTCCCCTTGAATTCCTTTTTTAATATTTACAGAATTATTTATAATAATTGTTAATGAAACTTAAACTACTTCTACAATGTAATGCTTACCTTTAACTACCTGCACCTAGCATCTACATTTGAGGTTATAGGCTTATGGATTTAATATTAATTATTACAAATTCTATGTATTTTTTAAATTTACATGGAGTGCATTGTTAACAGAATTACAAGACATTTTTAACTTAATATAAATATGTTCAAAGCTTGTTTTAAGTTACAGTAGCTATACGCGTTGTCACTGATTTTACACTCTTACCCAAATCCGTTAACAGGTAGCCGCAGAGGCTGTGGGCTTGGTGTGAAGATTACATTAGAGGTACCGGGAAATTGATAGTTGAAAGGTGAGACAGACTGAAGAAGAGATTGCATTTGGCTGTTCAAATAATTAAGGTAACCACCGTTGACAACACTGCAGAATATGAGTAACAGTATCAAAGCCAGTTTTCCCATCATCCTAAAACAAAAAAAACATAAAACTAAACTGACTGACAAGCTTTGTTTTATATTTATATCAAGAAATTTATTACATTAAATATCTCTATATGTTAAACAGGCTCTTTTTATGAGCAAAAAAAACTTTTTTTTCCTTCGTTGTTTGTGATTAAGAAAATTGTATGTAGACAAATTATAACATTTCATTTAAAATGATGCTGCGTACCTGTTCAATTAGCACCCTTAAATGGTTTATGTAGACCTACATGGCGAAATGGAATTAAATTACTCGAGATTGTGTGTAGATTTCTCACGGCTTAAAAGGCTCGAGGTGAAAACCAGTTTTGGGCATTGGAATAACCTAGGTCACCGATATAATTATACGTAATGAATGCACATTTTCCTTTTTATTTCGTAACAATCGGTGCAATATATTTTGAAAAATATCTAAACCATAATGAAACCCGTAATTGATTCATTCACATAAAGTATAAATTCATGTATTCATTAATAAGTGAAAAATTATTGCAATATGTAATTTACATCAGTAGAAAGCACATTCAATTCACACACATACAAACTATTTTCTTCACTAGGTTTAGTTTAATAGTTAACCGCTTTAATTAATAACACATCTCCCAAAATCAAATTAAGCAATGTTGCGATGTTAGTAACCGTAATAACTCATTGCAAAAGTTGATAACTTGATGCAATGTCAATTTAACTTTGTATATTTTATGATTACGATACGATACCTAGCTATTTATAAGAGGTCAAAACATTTTTAACTAGTATTACCTATTAAACGGTCCGTGATTAATTTCTTTTGATACATTTAAAATAAACTAATTTGTAAATAATTGCGATAACGCCCGTCAAAATAAATTAAATACAAAATTGGAAATATAAAGATATCTTTAACATCGGTCCTTTCATTGTTGTTTAACAGAATTTAAAGAAATTTTAAATTGGTCGACAGAAATCAGATTTCGTCAGTTGTTACTAGTAATCAAATCACGTCTTTTTTTTAAAGAAATCTCAGATGTAAATAACATAAAAACTATCACTACAGTATATAATGGTAATAGCTAATCTTTTGTTAATGAGATCATAACTATGTACCATAGCTAATGTGCTCTTATTACAACGAAGAACAGCGTAACAGTTTTATAAATGTTAACTGTAGTGAAACGCTGACCTCGGTACCATTCATGCTTTTTGTAAGCAATTTAATGAATTATCTCAATTAATTATTTTAAATCTAGTGAAGCTTTATTACACAGCCATGGTTAATCAATCGCGGAGTGAAGTTCGGTAATATGAAAACATCAAGGTGTTAATAAATTAAAAAACAACCATTATCACGACCATGTAATTTACTTGGAACCAAGTAATTTTCTTTGCATTATACATTAAGACGACAACAACATTTTCGTTTAATCACCTCAGCTATACTTTATTTTAAATATTCATATACATATTAAATAAAAAAAGCTTTCTTGAATGACATCAGTTAACAATCTAAAAAATAATTAATGGATTACATAGACATCATTATTAAGAAACACCCTGACACCTCTTCTCTTAGGAAAATCGAGATTGTCTTTACAAATAAAGAATCTGTTTTACATTTATTAATTTTAACACAGAATGGCTATGCACAAATTCTTAAAATTTGACTTAAAATGTGTTTAAATAAATAGAACTTTGAGTCTAGTACTTTCTTTACATTATATTTGACACAATCTTCATTTTTTGTATTTTTATAAACATTAAATTACTAAAAAAGTTAAAAGAGTTTTTTACAGTGTTCATTGCTATTTAATAATCGTTTAGTATAAAACTTTTACTACAATTTTGAAAATAAAAATTCGCTTTCGAGAATATGTAAGGTCCTAAAAATCGCCCTTGGCCCTGCATGAGGTAGTAAATGACTTTAGCTTTCTCCTTATAAAAACGGCAATGAGCCCCTAGTAGTGGCAACATCAAGAGTATAACTTATTTTTTTTATAACATGTGACATGACAATACCTATACTATAAAAGTTTGATTATAATTAGTCACACTTAATTCACTGATTTAACGATTAAGCCAATAACACATCGGTTGATGACGAATTTAACAAAAAAATTGTGACTAATATTCCTTTCAATTGAAATAGTTATTTTTACAGACAGTTGTTACTAATAAATACAAAATTTTACAAGTAATATCAATTCCTACAAAAATTGTTAATAATTTACCTAACTGTTTGTAAAATATGTTATTTAAATTCTACTCTAGACGTGTAACACAGTACATTAAATGCTCATCTAAAGAATATTATAAATCATTCACTTTTACACTTACGAAATAGCCTTACATTTTACAAATAAGTGTGTACAGTAGCGGCACACAGATCATTAAATATTTTCAAACATTCATATGTAATCACCTTAATTATACAAAATAACTTTATTATATCGACATCAGTCTTAAATCGTCGTAAATAGATTGAAATGAAAGGCAGTCATTTAAACTTTTCTGTTCCATTTCAATGACGTAGTAAATTCCAAAGCTATAGTAAAATAATGTGGTAGTAATAAATTGCATAGAATCTATTGGATTTTCAAAGGTTAGGTTTTTAATACAAACAATAATAATTCATTCGTTGCTAACATTTTTTTTTATTATTTTAGATGTACTCTTTTATTCCTCGGACTATAGACGGAGACCTTGTTTGCTTATCAAATACTTGTTTGTTTTTATAATTTTTATCAACTAATAGCAAAAGCCGATAAATGT
>DWLS01003428.1:0-15747 GCA_018246255.1 Pachliopta kotzebuea | reverse complement strand
GTTTGCAAACCTCAATTATTAACAGGAAATTATAATCTCGTTAGCTTTGTATTTTAACCAAGAACATCGGTTCAATCAAACAAAAATTGCTGACAGCAATAAATAATATTTCAATGTACTCGATCAATATTATGATAATAATAATAATAAAAACTCTTTTTTGTACACCAGGTTACAAGAATAATATATATAGACTTGCATAAAAATGTACAATGGGCGGTCTTATTGCTCATAATGCAATTTCTTGTAGACAACCCACATGATGATATATGATATGATGATTTATGTATTTTGAATCACCAATACACAAATACATTTGTTAAACTAATAACACGCTTTTTGGTTGTTGGTAATAATAATAATTAATAATTCAGTAACGAATATAAGATAGCATACGGAAGTATAAATCGTTTGTAATAAAACTTGTTTAATAGCAGAGAAATTTTATTACTTAGGAAATATAGTCACGTAAGGGGACACAAATTTTATTACCTCCGCAAAGCCCTATGGGGAGAATTAAATTTAATTTATTAGGCAAAAATTGTAATTTTTTTGAAGATACAATGATGGCAAATGTGATCTAAGGCCAACAGCAAGCAAAGAGTCGCATTATTTGCTCACCTAACCAAGGCAGATTTCTTGTGATGAAAATGGTATGACACCGAACCTTTTTATGTTAATGGGGAACAACCTTAACAGATACTCTGATTCTAAGGGGAAATCAAGTTTCTATGAAATTTTTATGCCCTAAAACCCCTTTCTAGGCTTACTTCAGCGTCTTAGGTGAGAACCTTGAAATCTTAAAACGCGCTCATACACCAATCAAGTCCAAGCCATCATTAGATCTCTCACTGCTCTGTGACGGAGCTACACTACTCTACAGCAAGTATGGAACCACACTGCTTTTGCTGCTTCACACCGGTTGCTGGCCCTTACAGCTCAACAGCTGTCAGGACTCCCACCCTCGAGACCAAAGACTCTTTTAGTCATATTCTACAACAGGCAGGGCTTATCTTAAACCTATACTTACTAGCTCGTTACTATTGGGCTGTACCACCCAGACCTAAAAATACGTAAATATAATTTATTTAAAATTTTTCATAATATAAAAAATAACAAAATTGTTTCCTAATTGTAACATAATAAATATATAATTTACTAATATTTATACTAATCATTCAAGAACTTGTCTTAGCTAGATTGGAAAGTCTTGATCACAGGCGCCGAATGGCTAGTCTCGCGGTGTTTTATAGGATTCATTTCGGGGAGTGTGCGCAGGAATTGCATGACGCAATTCATCCATCCCCTTTCCACTACCGGACGACAAGACGCACGGCGAGACTACATCTTTATGTTGTGGACATCCCCAGTACACGCACAAAGAGGTTTGGTTCCTCGTTTCTAATAAGAACAGCAAAGGACTGGAACAACTTGCCGGCGTCAGTGTTTCCATCCAAATATGATGTCTTCAAGAAAAGAGTGATTAGGCACTTATTGGGTTGATGCGCTTTACCACCATAGACCACATCATCACTTATCACCAGGTGGGATCATTGTCAAGCATTGACCCGTATCTAATAAAAAAAAAACTAATACAAGACGAAATTGTGCATTTGAGTTCAATTTGTAGAAACGTTTTTTTCATGTGAGTATTTAATTTTTTCAGAAATTATTTATCAAGATAGATAAAGGACAATTACAATCCTTAAGGTTCAATTCAATTATAAAACTATTGTAGTTGTTTTTAAACATGTAACATTAGTGGCACAGAAAATGTAACTTAAATCATATTAATTTTGTAGAGAGAAAACCAGCGGCGAAGCGAGTGAATAGACTAACAAGCTCCCTCGTACTTAGGGGTCTTAACTCACGTATACATTTAAAATTACCCGATTCTATTCAAATTAGAAGAAGTTATAATTTTTGAAAAGATAATATTTTAACTAGGTTGATGATATTTTTAATGAGGTTGACTAAGCCTTGTTTTTTTACGCGGAGTTCATAAAAATGAGATTGCTTTGCAAAACAATACAACTAGAAGGTTACTAAAAGTAGAGATCCCTTACAACTTATAAAATTGTAACTTTAAAATTACAGCAAATACAGCAACTTTACATAAGACTACTTTCTTGATAATCATTACCAGACTTGCCGCGGTATTAAAAGTAAGGGTGGTCTTAATGATCGCTTACCTTCGAAAGAAGGCGATCTTTTAAAACGAAAAAACATATATAGCAAGAGAAGGTTGAATGACGCTGTAGAAAGATTGTATTATAACTAACTAATATAAACGGTAACTGTGAATTGCACATATTTGCAGTAATCATGGCAGCTATTCCGTAACTATTCTTCATTTAATTAATCGTGGTCCATACTACATTGAGCTGACCCGTTTCCATGGCACTGGTATAATCAGGTTTAAGGGGCCAAGGCGAACTGTATTAATCCTCCGTAGTGGCCCAATGCGGGCGTATCTATACCGGAAGTGGCTTATCGCACGGCACTAATCACTTTCGAACTTCCATACGCAAGTCATGCAAACGACGTATTCTTTATTTGTTTGATAACCTTCATCTAACTTAAATAAAAACATTTAAATAGCCTTTTTAAAAAGAACAGGGGTAATCGTTCGTATCAATTGAGATGATTGTATACTAATCATATGTGATAACAACATTAAAATCGAATATACAGAAAGTCGTAATAAAAACATAAAATATTTTCTTTGGTACGGAATTTTTTTGACTGAAAATACTATCAAGAACCTCTTCATTACTATAAAATTCCTAAAAACAATCATAGAAATTGTATCCGTTGCTAGTTTACTAAAGTCTGATAGTTTTTAAGCGATAGTGTGAATCTCACAAATATCTCAACAAGAACAAAAATTTTAATTTCTGAACATAAGATCTAATTAGACACACATAACTTTCTATTATGCTACGCTTCTGCGAATAGACTAATCAGTATCCTTTCTCTTTTATTACATGTAAATATAAGGTCATCACATAATAATGATATATGAAAGCTGGATTCAAGTCTAAAACATGAAATAGGGTGTCATATTTATGTAAAGATATTAAAAGATATACATTTCTAGTTTAATGGTCAGTGCCATGTATCAGATATTGTAATAGACATATCGAAGTGACAGAAGAAAATAAATAGTTATAAAAGTTTACCACAATACGATTTGGTAGTAAGAGAAAGAGAGAGGTTTAACAGAAAGTATTTTTTTATAATTATCAAATATTATCCAAGAACTAATAAAAATAAATCAAATAGGTCTTACCATTAATCTAAATGGGTATAAAAATTAGAACTCGTTGAAAAAAATACTCGAAAGCACAAGAATTCACACAAAATAGGATAAACAAAAAAGAAAAGTTTATTACACTTTAAAACACGTTTCTGATTGTATAATTCAATTGTATAATAGAACCAACAATGCCTCCATTAACTTTCTAATTTAGTGATTGTTCAATGTAAACGTTGACATGATTGTCAAAGAAATTCAATTGATATTAAACAAGACAATGATTAAATTATACCTCGCAGAATATAACTTGATAATTTTGTCAGGTCACAGGATAAGGATATTGTATAATCGTTTCAGTTAACGATCACTATTTTTACAGAACTAGTTATCGATAGTTACATAATAATGCTATAAGTTCGTTTCATAATTTCTTTTGTCTTTTTAGACGGTAATCTTCTATGAAGTATGATATTAAATTCAGTACATAACCATCGAAAAGAAAACGAAACTTTATATGCGTGATAATAATTGCCCATAACTCATGTATTTTTGTAATCAAAATTAATAAGTCTATATAAAAGTTAAGTAATATAATTTTTTACTTTAGTAAGAAAATTAATATGAAAAAAAAATTTAAAGGATCCAAAAATTTACTTTTTGGGTATTAATAAAGTTTGTAGTTATAAACTACCTCCGTGACGCATTAACTGCCTCAGTAACTGTTTATATTCGAGGTGTTTGGTTCGATGCTGAAGCCGTAGGTCGAGGTCGATTGGTATAAAGATGTATTTCGCCCACCTAGCTCCTACCCACATATTGAAGTCTGCCGCTGTAATAAAAATGCTGTGTTCTGGCTGCCAATATTTAGAGGTCCTAAGTTTTTGGACGAGCATGTTTCGCCATCCACAGCCTCTAATTGGCTTAGAGACATACAAAATTGACATCAAGTGCAAACCTATTATACATTAAAAAAGACGAGGACAAAGTTTTCTAAATAATATTGAAAGCATACTGCTGCTACAGAGCCATAGATTTTTAATTATTTTATACAAGATTCTGCACTTTATACTATTGAAACGTATTAAAAATTTATAGAAAAAAAACTTTAGGGAGAAAATCGAATTGATTCTAATTCTAACACCATTTACTGAAAGTTCCAGTTGCTGACATTTCATACAAATAACCAATTCCCACTACGTTCAGCAAGTCAAACTAGTTAGACGAGGAGTTGAATGCTAAATTGTAAGGGCGCTAATTACGGGTGGACTTTATGACGTGAATTTAGATTAAATTAGTGTTAATTATCAATATAATTGTTACTATAAAATTTGTTATTTAGATAAATTTCTAACGGAATCTAAGTGAAGGAAGAAAAAGATAATTACATTTGTTTTCTAAAAATGCTTTCATTACCAAAGCCATTATCAAATTCATCTTTCGGCTGTGTTAAGTTAAATACGCAAGAACTTCTTACTTCTAACCCTTAAATACACAAATGTTTGGTTCTTTATTAAAAACCCATTTATTTTATCACAGACATATATTCTGCGTTAATAATTTATTAAAATCATCTAACTACTTCACTATCGCTATCAACCACTGTGTCACAGAATTTTTCCTCCATTTAATAGAAATAACTGATAATTTTAGAAACTATATTTTGCATCTAATCCTTAACATATAATTTTTATTCAATTTTTAACCTTTTAACGGGTTACCCGGGTTAATCTCCTTCGAACTTTATGACACATAGACCTCTTCCAGGAGAGATTATAATATTAGCGTTAGAAATTATTAATACATAGTAATGAAAACTCTTTAACTTATATAATGGCTCTAGTCAACAACTAATTTAAAGATTGTCTGATCTGTAGGTTCCCATATATTTATTTACATTTATATGAACAGTTGATTAATTTAGCAGCAAAATAAAATGCCGTTTGGCTCACACCAACACAACAATAAAGCGCACTAACACAAAACCTCGCAATCCGTAGAGTATGCGAGGGCGGCTTGGAGCTAAGCCAATACAAAAGAAGAACAGGGAGCCCCCGACAAACGGCGTGCTGAAAACGCTTTGGGAAATATCAGCTTATAACGAGCGTGTTACGTTGGAAGCTTTGATGTAATTTAAAAAGCGTAGACATACAGCAATGCGTTTACTGAACATCCAAAAACACTAAATCGACTCCACTCAAGTCTTTAATCGTTACTTGTTGTAATGTACTCAGTAAATATCACCGAAGCTCTTATTGACGTTGTCAAACAGTACTGTGTAAACATGGCAAACGTATTACTTACCATCTTTTAGCAATAACATAGAAGTAACTATGGGGATTTTATAAAATGTATATAATATAAAAATTGTAGTATAGTTAGACTACAGTCCAGGACTATAATATGTTTCCTTGTAAGTCTGTTCGATATGATTTCGTTTGAAGGTTGGTTTAACGTGTGAAGTTACTAAAGTAACGATGCTTAGTATCTTTTCTATTGCTAAGACAGCGTTGACATCCTTCCTCCTGCCACGTAATTATAAGTAAGCGTATCACTATCATCGTGATAAACCCACGTTTATTAAAAAAAAGTAATGGAACCAGGCAATGGGATCTTGCAAGGTAATTAGAATCCTGTCGCTAACTTCCAATCAAAAGTATGACGTCTGAGAATTTACGGACAGCCGTTAATTCTGCACAAAGAGTTACCTGATCGCTCGGCTCGAAAAGTGAAAGTTGGTCAAATGATATTTTAAAACAAGTTCCGTTTACGATGAGCCATCGAGGAAATTGCTCAATGTGTACGCCTCGTTATTGAACAATGGTGAAGATGCATCTCTTAAATGTCGACTGACATTAACTTTTACATACTGCGTAAAAAATGTTTGCATTTATTATATAATTTACTACATACAAAATATTTGATTGATAATAAGTTAAATCTGGATTTTAATAATAAATAATTGAGTAGATATTGGCAATGATAAATCACAAGAAGTTGAGGTCAGGTAAATACTTGACTCTCCTCTTCTTACGCTAAAGCCCGAGGAAGATGTTTTCGGTAAACAAAAATTACAAATAAATTATTTTGTGTATATCTTAATGTTATTACGTCAAAAATTTTTCTATAAAAGTTTCATAAGGAGAACAACAAAAGGCCATTAAAATATCGTTTGTGTTAATAATATTACTGATATCTGCCGATCAGAGTTATTAGTTTTTTTTTTTACTGAACCGTTATTATAATTGACTACCTCATTACTTATGTAGGCCTCTTCTGTACTCATCCACATTAAGGGAGCAAAATAAATATAATTAGCCTGTCACCCATGACATTCTTCAACGTTTTTTGTTCAGCTAATCACAGATCTATAAAATCCTCTATTGTACAGGGAAATAAAACATTTCATCAAATATTAACGTTTTACATGAAGGTAGTAATAGATTCTGCGTACTCTAACCGACACGTAAACAAAAGAGCTATTTTAATAGCATATTTAACAGTTGACGGTTTGTGAACTTTTGTTAAATCACCTCCTGATATCTTTGATATATATTTGGGTCTCCATAACAGACTACAAAATTATGTTTTATCACAATACCATACACAGTTATTTTGCTAATAGCCTTCAAGAAGAAATAAAAAAATTGTTACATCCTTACTTAATTTGTTGTTGTTATTACTTTCTATCTACAGCTAAACTCATACATATGAAATTACACAACTTGAAATCTGTATCAATATTGTACGTACAAATACCTTCTGATATTTAATATAGTAATATTATGTATTTATTAAAAACCAAGAGCCTTTAAATGATATCGAACAAGCAAAATTATTGGTACTAAAAACTTACATTCATCCAACAAACCTTCATTTTGTGATAACATATCTATAAACAATTTAATTGTGAATTAATTTGTTGAACAAAATTTAATACTAAATAATTAAATCGACAGTCTGATGATGGTACACCATCTATAAATGTCTTTCAAAAACAAATTTATACCAATCGTATTTAATAAAAAGACGGCAAGTCGTAATTTCATCATTTGTGACAACTATTGTGTTCCGACGACCGAGCATCAACCTTTAATATCACATGGAAGTGAAGATGACATTAGAACAAAAAGTTTTATATTGTGTTTGACAAAATGACAATAGATTCACAAACTTAAAAATAAATTAAAGAGGAAGTTATTAATTACAAAACAAAATATCTGTCGTATATATTAGAAAACTTCTCAAAATATTATCTTGTACTCCACAATGTCAAATTAATTCAAGTCTACATTGTAGTTTCTGGTTGTACATGGCTATGTTATCATATACAGCATACTGTGACTGGCTATGTTATCATCGCTTCATAAAACTCTTCAAATACTGAAACGTATTAATGAGTAAAATCCTCGGCATAACCCAGATTTCTCGTCATAGGTACTATAAATTAATTTATGAATCGATAGATATAAACAAGTTTATGTATATTTTCAATAGTTAGATTTGTTCAGCTATGAAAACGTACATATATAAATTTAAATTGTGTTTATAGTAAGAAACATTTATACTGTTGCATTTATGATATTACACTTATTTTCAACAAGGCAACAAAAGATTCTTGTTATGTTTAATATAAAAGATATATAAAATAATCAGGAACAACAAAATATAGAAACCTTCGATAACGTTCGTCTTAGTCGAAACGTTACATTAGAAAGTGTTGTTTCATCGTCATTCAATACGTTTTCTCAATTTTTGTACACTCGTTTCATTTTCGATGTCAATATAAGTCAGATGCTTGAAAGAAATCATAAAAATATATTCTAAAGAGGTTAAAATCACAATAAGTACCCACAACCGCCGACGAAAATACTTACGACCGCTATTCATGTATCAAGTACCAATAAGGTTTTTTTATTAGACATTTGATAATCGTTATTCAACCAAATAATTGGGTACTATAACAAGCCGTAATAACACCAATATTAATCCGAATAATTGGTGCCGTACGTATACAAAATAAATGATTCATTTCTATTATTAATATTTATATCCAAAGAAGAACGAAACACGTCATCAAAGAAAATAAAAATTTTTAGATAAACATTGAAAAGTCTTTCTATTATTTCTATCTTTCATATCGAATAAATTAAATTAGTCGCAAACAATATCGTCGTTTTCTACCATATACTATTTTAGACGATATTTTTTTATTTCAATTATCCATTTTTAATTTATCTATTTCTTCGTAACTGCTTACACGTCTAATTATGATGATAGTTTAACAAAGAATTAACTTCTTAAAAAATTACACTGATAAGCGAACAACACAATTTTTAATCCAAAAATTTTAATGACAATAGAAACAAATTGAAAGGCAATAAAATAACTGTAAAATTCTATTTACATCAATTTAAGGTAAAAAAATACATTAAAATGATGCCAAATGAATCTCATCTTTATCTATTTTTATTTTTATATGTAAAAAAAAAAACTGTTCACTTGATATTAATTGACAAACTTAATACAGATTATAAAATTTCACGAAAGTTCTTTGTGATTAGCACAAGATAAATATATTAGGAGATTCCAAACATGGTAAAATATAACTAATAAAGCATTATTGCAAATATTTCAATATCATGATAAACTTGTATCAATCACCGAAGACGTTATGAAACTTAAATACGTCTACAGATCTATAACAACGCTTTCACCGTTTGAATTGTAACCTTTTGAAGCAGCCAGCGGCTTTCATCTTCTATTTTTATCAAAACGGGACCATTCTTCAAAAATGTCAAACAATTTATCATTATCCCATCTAGCGACGACCACTAAATAATATCAATTGTAAATTAAGTAAAAGTAAATGAGTATAAAACAGCTTTCTTCATGTACATATTTATATTTATAGAGACAGTAAAAACTAATAACTAACAGAAACATAACAGATTTATTTTAACTACTAATACAATGTTTTAAATATGTACATTAATTAAATATTGATAAATTATAATTAAAGGAAATGTATAAGAAAAGTAACGTTTTTCATTGAACATCATATTAACTATTTACAATAAATATTATCTTCGTTTATAATAAGTATATTTGTTATAAAACAAATTATAAATTACATACACCTTCATGGCTTTAATACAAAAACTGGCTTACACTTATATCACAAGTCCAATTAACACTGAGCAATCTGAGAACACAGGCAACTAATTCCACTAGCTCTGTTATAATTAAAGTTTAAATCAAAAAGTACTCAGGGCCGACGTAGGAGCCGCACTTAGGGAAATCCGCCGGGGCCTGGACGAAATCACTTTCATCACCGACCTTTATCACGAAGTCGAGCCCGCGAGTCCAATGCGCCGACCTCTCGTCCCTCATCATCCAGTAACCAGGGTTGTCAGCTTGAAACCGCAATGCCACCACACCATACTTCGGAATCACTATCGTATCCTTTACGACAGGATCGATCAAGTTTTTAGAAGTAAACAATGTCTCATCCTCGTGCATCTCCTCTATCTTACTTTTCTCCACGCTTGCGTTGAATTCTCGTATACCGACCACATAGAAGCTATATCCGTGAAGATGAAATATGTGATCAGATTCGCCTCCTGTAAATAAAATGTTTTTTTATTTCGGTAACCATTAAAGGAGTAAAAATAGGAAACAAAGGAAAAAACAAAAGTCTTAAACATTGGTAATACCATTTTAAAGTACACTAAAACAAAAAATTGATAAGTCCAATAAAAATTTCACCGAATAACTTATATAATATTGTTACTAGATGAAAGCAAAATTCAGTAGAAAAAAAATTATTAAGGTCGCTGTAATGTTTTATTTTCTTATTATAAACAAAATCAATAAGAATGTCTATCAGATTAATTAATTTTTACTACTTTCAGGTAAATATACCCTAAAGTCCGAAAAATCACTTAACAATTAAACTTGAAGTACTGTAGTTGTATTTACAAAAAAAAATATTAAGTCACAAAACTAAAAACAAACATAAATCAGTGGCAGAGAAAACAAAAACAATTTTTGTTATACTTAGGCCTCACAACAATAACTTCTGCAAAACTACACGAATAAATTATTCAAAAGCACCGCCAATTTTCATGATTAGAATAGGCTTTCACATTTTTATATCTACCTTACAAATTGAAGTAAATTTTATCCAGAAATATTGGAAAAAACAATCAATTATCAAAAATCGTGAATATCACTTCATTTACGATATTCTTTTATTTACAATAAACTAACACTGTCTCCAGATTTATGTACTGTTAAGCGATGATGATAAAGCGTGCTCACTGAAAATCCTTTAATTATCATATATTAAGAGCCGGAACACAGCGACAACATTATAGCAACTAGATATTAGACATTTCCACAATAAGTATGCGAAAAACAAGTTTAGTTAAGGATATCATTAAAAAAGATACCGTTCCTTCTGGAGAAGATTTTGCAAAGTGAAACCCGAAGCCTTTGAACATAACAGTGTTTTTTTAACAGAATGTGGGGAATAGTTTGTCCTTGACACTGTTTTATACAGACCCCACGCTTTCGCCACTATTGCAACAGTAGCAGGAGACCACCTCTAACCATCAGGTTCAGCGCTTAACGTAACTTGTATGCAAAGATTTGCCTGATTTAATAGGCGCTTCGTATAATTAAGTATTATGACAGTGCTGATAGATACATCATCACGTAAGTCCATCATGGAGAGATATTATTCGCGTACACATTATTTATGTAAGAGTTAATGTGGCTGGCGCTCGTGCCGGGGCTCGAGTCGCGGAAGCGAGAACGTTTTTATATAACGTGCACTTCGCGAAGGTACATCTGCGTCTCCGGATATCCGTGAATAAATCAGAGCGGATCGAAAAATCGTTTATTTGTTTGTTTTTTGGTACTACTTCGTTATCACACAGAACTGTTCCGTTTTGCAGTTGGATATGACTTTGTTTTATATATGCTTGAAAAGTACAAGAATTTAAATGACAAATCTCTCCTCTCAGACTGTCAAGAATATGGTTAAATTAAGCCTGTCTTAGGAGCCGACTACGAGTCTACATCTTCAGAATCGCGAGTATTAAGAACGGGACTCTAATTACTCAATAAGCTAGAGGCAGCAAATGCGAAGAGTCTTCGTAGTTACTGTACCATAGCGAAGATGGTAAGAAGTGCTTAATCATTTCTTGGTACGTGCTTATCAAAATAGCAAACACTAAATCCAGCCCTTGCTCTGAAAAAAACTACCAAATAGGTTTAAATGGGTAGAAATTTCGCTAACTAACTATAATTACAAAGTATTATATTTAACTCCTTTCTTCCTCACACATGTAATATGATTGTTGAAATATTTTTATCAATGAATGGTTACTTTGTCCTCCTTAATTTAAAAAAAAATGATACACAATATTTAGCTGTAGAATAACTCGTAGAGTAAATACCGTCATTATCATATTGGATTAAAGCGCGACATTATCAGTATGCTTCTCTGCAATTAGCACGTGTATTTTACAGTAAAATTTCAACATTCACGATAAACAAATACAATTCGTGAACAAAACATTTGACATCCCATGTTCAAGCAAACAGTAACCGAAGCTGTGAAATCAAAATAATTACGGACTTCTGTGTTAATAGTGAATTGTTATATTAAGATAAAGCTTTTCCCTTAATTCATAGGAATATTAACAGCAGAAAACCAATTTTCAAAAATTTCAACATGCGAATTTTCAGTTAATCAAGCGATATTATAGGTTCAAATTTGACGGAACTTTTATAATTATTAAACAACATATTGATACTTTTCAATTAAATAAATAACATAGAAATGCGATTTAATAATTGGCAATATCAATTTGTAAAATATACTTTGTGCCCAAAAACAATGTAGATCTCTATACGCTTATAAAATATATAAATATTGACTAAAACGCACAGAAATAATAAAAAACTTTAAAATTTTATAACCTCCAGGACGTACACAGAAATGAGGAGACTAACATGATTTTTTTATATGACATATGTCAGTCTGCGAACAAGGTGTAGGCAAGACAGGCAGCTTTACGAGATGGTGTTTGTTTCGCTATTTCACAATAGACTCTTAGCAACGAGGAACAATGTTAAGTAAGCATTACAAATGTGATAGACATGGACTACTTCTAAGTGGCAAAGTGGCGTTCCTTGAAGAGGCCTACGTTCAACAACGGATTGCCGCAGGCTTTTGATGATGATGGACTACTGCAACGTAAAAAAACATTGTCTTTATAAATCTTCGAAATATACAAAGTTTACTTATTGTAACATACGCATTATCACTCTTATCTTTTACTAAATTAAAACCCACATTACGTTTAACAGTATCTAAAATTTTGCTATTGAAGCACAAATCAAAGTTGCGTATATATTCGAGCTATTGTTTGAGTTTTATTTAGTTGTTTACTTTTCATCCATTAACGCTGCAATCCATAAATTAAGGAATGAAGCAATAAGCTAGGAGTACTCTCAAATTTATTATACAATGCTCGAAATGTTTGTTTTAATTAACAAATATTTACTTTAGCTCAGGCGGAATACGGACATGCAAATAATGCATTATGATACATACCATATTAGATAGAACGACCTCTGTGGCGGATTGTTTGCCATGGATTTTGCCATGGCAATAGTCTTTGGTTCTAATCGGGTATCACAGAAGCTAGAAAATTTGCAAGAAGTTAGACTTCTATAAAACCATCAAGCTGCCTACCACTTCAAAATTATGAAGTCACCATAATCGCTATAGTATGTTCCGCTATCACACATGTGAAAGTCGAAAATTCTAGATGTGCCGCTCCTTCATTGTGACATTTTGAAGTTAAGATCAAATATAATATCATAGTAAATAAAAAAACGTAGACATATATTTTGTTAAAATATATAATAATGCTGTAAAATGGAATATACATGATATATCTTTTAAAAAACTTAAAAAATTCAGAGAGCAAAAATTAGCAACTGTCTGATTTAATGTATTTTTCTATAAATACTTTTCAAAAGATTATATTCATCACCAGATTATTTAAATTCTCTTACAATAAAATTATTTCTTACTCTAATTTTAGAAGGTAAAGCTTATTAAAGCCCAGGTCTTTGATAAAATATTTGTGCAAATACGCAAATGTAAATACAGTAATAATATGTACTATAGCAGTACTCTTTCAAAAGTCAGGAAATGAATGAAGTAGATTATGAATTTTAAAATAGGTTAATGTCTAACAAAGCTACATCGAATGACTGTATCTCATTTAGTGGAAGATGAGTGCAATGAATAATGACACTACCGTACTCGTAAAATTTATACGAGTTTAAGTAACGACAGTGATGAATGAAAGTGGAGGCTTTAATATACTACGAATAATAAGAAAGCGAGCAAAATGGCTACGTTTATATTTTATAGCCAAAACAGTAACTATTTAACCTTTAATAGAAAATGATTAATCATATCGTTTATTCATCTTTTTATTATAGTAAGGTTAGCGCTTCACAACAATCCCATCTGGTGTTAAGTGATAATATGGTTTATGGTAATAAAGCGCACTAACCCAGTAACAACCTATTCACTCTTTTCTTCAAGATATCCATATAGTACCAGGAACACTTACACCAACGACTTCTTCCGCTCTTTTGTTGTGCTTATGAAGAACGAGACCTATTTTCCTAAACACATTTTCAATTATTAAATTCCTAATTAAATATGTACCGACATTCATTCATTAATTGCGGACTGTATTAGCACCAGTCTAAAATATTACAAAACATTGTCTTGCCCTGAGATCTATTTGACAAATGGTCATACCTAGTCACTCAATGGAAACATTGTTTAAAAAGATTTATTATTGTAGTTATTCTTATATTACTTAGTGTTGTTAGAGATTATTATGTAAATAAAATAGTATGTATAAGCTTAAGCAACATTTGATGATTTCTTGTTATAATTTACTCATGATATGTTAATACCGATGGTGTGGAAAGAATAATGATCGAAAGTGTGACGTTTATTCTTACTGTTTACTTTATTACTTTTTATCGCGACCTCGGTTCAACTTAAAAACACACCGGGGAAATTATAAAGGAACATTTCTCAATCTTTCAATTTAATTTCACTTAACCTTTATTCATACTATGTCTATAAAAGCTACATGTAGTTCTACTTATAATTAACTATTTCTTGTACAGTTAATCGAAACTATAGAAGTCAATAATATTTAAACTAAATAATCAACATCTCTGCCATATTTATTAACCAAAAACCTTTTTCCACGACTTAAATCATAATTTTTTATTTAGGCTGTAAATAAAAATAGTTATTAAGGATTTCGTATAGTTAATTAAATATGATATTTAATTAAATAAAAAAAAAAATATATAAAATTATAAGTCATCTTAATTTATGAAACAATTACCATAAATACAAAAAACGCGAACGTAACTTATTTCGCATTCACGCGCGTATGCATTTGTCGTAACCAAAGAAGGCATCTCGAGAAAGTTAAGATTCACGTACTTCAGACACTCAAGTTAAAACGAAACACCTGTAATGAGCTGGCAAGAGGTCACACGATATTCATATCTACATACATAAATACGTATAATACAAATATACATAGAAGTTATGTTCCACTGCCGCAACTATTCAGGGATGCTATTTCTCAAGCACGTACATTCCCTACAAAGTTTAGATTGCAGTTTCGTGAGTGGACTTAAACTTTTATTAACAAATGCAGGGGCGACTTTGTGATATTATTCTTATGGCTACATAAATACAACGACATTAGGTAATGTACAAAAATATAAACGAAAAGAGTGTCAATCATCTTAAATTACTTACGTTTTAACACCAAATACACATATAATATAAGTAAGAAAAGAAATAGTTATTTAATTTAACCAACTCCCTATAGTAACAGGTCGAGCAATCAAACCTTATACTTATAGGTTTGATTGCGCGGCTACATAGTCTATACTCTTAATGGTGGTAAGGTTTTTTGTTACTCACTTAACTAGTAGTAGACAGTTATTGTTTCGACTGTCAATGTGTAAAAACCAGACTTTTTTGAGGGGGCGTGCATCTCCTTTTTAAACCTTACTGTTCGTAAATATGTTACGTGAAATAAAAGAGATTTTTCATTTCGTTTATCTACCTATATAACTAAAGAGCATTTCTAAATCAACAATGTTACATTAAATTACTCCCATAAGATACTTGACACCGGCGACCAAGAAAGTAGATTATAGGGAAAAAACATTGTAAATTTTCTGTTTTAATTTGATAATTGCTGTAAATAATGAAATTAAATAAAATTTTACAAAGTCACGAGAGCGATGCGATAATATATAAACATCTTAACTTTAACTTGCGCTCTAGCCGTCGACTTGAACGCACGTTTACGCAGAGCTCCGCGCTCGTAAAATTCGTTGTGGTGACAAAA